>OX578145.1:126973570-127021070 GCA_951213105.1 Amaurobius ferox
CCTTTCCCTTGTGATCCTGGTTGATTCCTATTTGTTTACTTTGCACTTTTTCGAGTGTCTTTGACTTGACACATTTACGGAAGTATGGCTACTGCATGGCATTGGTACCGTGAGTGTTGCCTGGGCATAAAAGCAGTCTTTTAAACGGGAAAGAGGGGTCGCCAGCCCCCTCTACCATTTTATGCCTTGCATTTGGTCATTTCCCCCTTTTTTTTCATGTGAATCTTATATGTTACTTTAGGAGAGTGTGCTGCTTTGCGCCAACTTCTGGAGAAAAATTGGATATCTGTGGAATTAATTTTAATTTTATATGTTTACTATGCTATATATATATTATATATACACACACACACACAGACATATATATATATATATATATATATATATATAAACTATAATTATTGCGTGCGCGACAGAATATTTTGAAGTCTGTGAGTGCTATCGAGTGGTAAAAGGTTGTCAATTCCTACTTTTGGACCTGAGGTGTTCAGTTCATATCAAGCTAAGGTCCAAGTTCTTGTGATAAAGTTGATTCTGTATGATACATATAAGAAATAAAAGGGGACCCTTCTTTGATAATGTGAGCTCTACAATTAAGGAGGACGTTATTATCAATCCGTCCGAACACAACCCTGAAATTTCTAAAACTTTTAAATTTAATCGCTCATACTTTTGTACAATCAATCATAAAATAAAACTATATTTTTGGAATCAGCTTATCGATTTGTCTATATCAATGCATGAATTGATTACAATTTTCTTGAACCATATGGAAATATCCAAGAAGGAGATTGTGGGTTCAACTCCCCTCTTCTCAAACAAATATATTGAATAAAACCAATCGTCGTCTGCATTTAATATTATGAATCCATTTTTGTCAATTTTGAACGAATATCTGCTCTAATAAAAATATCTCAGTTCTGTTAAAACTTCCAAATATCTCATCAAAATGTTTTAACGGAAGAATCGGGTAGCCTTTCTAAGTTAAGGGGGAAATACCTTATGTTATACACGGATACTGTTGGGTTTTAAATGGTTTCAGTAAAAGTATCCAATAATCCTCTCAATAATATATTTAGGTGTTTAAATATCTAGCGTATTTGCTGGCTTTATAATTTCTTCACTTCTAGGGCAAAATGAGACTGCTACACTTTCGAGGACAGAACTCGCCCGCGCCAAGTTTGCTCAAGCTCGAGGCTCCGAGGACGCCAAGAGCGTCGATTACAGTATGGGCATGGGCGCTATCTTGCGGAAGGGCTCCAGCCAGGAGATACGAGAAGGCATGAAGAGCAAGAGTAGCGACAATGTCAGCGGGAAGACAACTCCCACGGCGATCAGGCCGGCCAACTCCGGTAGTCTGGAGGGCAAAAGGACGCTCAACGCCACTTCTTCCCTCCAGAACTCTCCAGACGACACGCTCAAACCGACTCCTCCCACACCCCCGCCGAAGCCGAACACGAAGAAGCCCGAGCCACCCCCGAAAAAGCGGCAAAGTGGCGGTACCAAAAGCTCAAGAGGTGCCACATCTGGAGACGCCTCCAAATCTTCCTCCAAGGACGCCAACAAATCAGGTGAATTTATTAGATGAATTGAAGGTCTTAACCTTTTGCTTACGGATTGGACAGCGTCCATCCCAAACGTAGAACCTCTCAAAAAGATAAGTATTTAACATACCCTATCCCAAACAGTTCGATTGCCCCTTTCTTTTTGAGAGGTTCTTCGTTTGGAATGGACGCTGTCCCACCCGTAAGCAAAAGGTTAAGATATAAATTCTCTTTATATCTTAACCTATGGAGTTTGAAACAGAAAACACTTCAATAAAAAAAATTGAATTATTATCTTCATTTTGTAAAGCAGACGTTCAAAATACTGAATACTAGTGTCTTCTGCAAGATATGGATCTGTCAGATTGGATCCATATATACGTACATAAGGTATTAATATTTGGTTCAGCTGTGGCTCAGTAGGTTGGCAGTAGACAAGATCACGGATGCTAATTGAAATATTTAATGCTTAGGTAAGCAAGTTCTGATTATGCCAAGCATGCAGCGTTTTTATAGCAATTAATATCAATGTACTGAATGTAACTGATGCTTTTGAGAATATAAATTCTGCGTACTTCCTTTATAGAAGCTGATGTGAAAGTTAGGCAATTGTAATTATCTTTCGATTAGTTTACACCTTTTTTAACCTGCTGAAGGTGTTCCTAGTGGCTATAAAATGTTTGAGTTACATACGTTCCATGTCTGCTTCTGTCAAGGAAGTGCAAGAAATTTGTATAATCAATAAAACCTAATAATGCTAGCTCTTCAAAAAGACAATTAATTGGCTTTCCCAGTTATGTTTAATATTTGATTAGATTTATACAGATTCGTAGAACAGTCCTTATGTTCCCCAATAACTTCATTTCTTTTATAATAATAATAAAGTAAAGGTATACGCGAGTGTATATGTTTGACCTTTTTATCTTGAGTAGAGTGGCCATTCACGATGAAATAAAAGGGTTTGCAGAGCCTCTAGCAGATAATTCAAAAAGTTTGTATAAAAAATTCTGTAACAAAGCAAGACAAATATAAAATCAAGGATAAAGTTGTAGAGCACAGTCTAATGAGTGAGATTTGATATTAAAACGATGGAAAAACAGCAATCATCATTGATGGACCAAGTTTTCCCGTTTACTAGCGTTTTCCCGTTTCAGCTTTAAATGGCTGACAACTGCACTGCTGCACTGGCAGCAAGGAACATTATATTATGAGCCCCAATTTCGTAAACATTTATAGTAACCGATGAAGTAAGTGATACTCGCAGTTGGATCCACATTATTGACTATTCGGCGCTGAAAAGATCTAATAATTTCGATTTCATGAAAGCATGATAAAGATGCAGTAATTAATAAGGGTATCTAATGCAGTAATTAATAAGGGTAAATGTTTTAAATAACTTTACCAATATATATGTATTTTTCTGAAAATTGTTATACTTTATTTACTTAAAGTGACACGTTTGAAGATATTTGCCCCATTAAAACGCATCTTTGAATGTTTTGGGAGGCTAAAATTGTTCATCCTACTTAAGCCAGTAGGAAAAACACGATATTAAAACCACCCAACTCTTGAATCCCTCCATCATTTATAAGTGCTTCAATAAACTATCCTTCAAAAAGGCGTGGCTATTGATTCTCTCTTTTTTAACCGCTGAAACTATCTAAGTTAAGACAATGATTGAATGTTGTATATGAGGTTTCCCCCAATGACGTTGAGATGGGGATAGGGAGTCAAAAAGAAAATTTCTCGGGCAAGGATAATAGATCCCCATTTGGGGTTAAGCAATTTTTTTTGTAATTCTAAAGAATTTGAGAAATTTTGTAATTTGTACTTTTGAGGAGTTTGAGAATTATAACCTCCCTTTCCCAGGATCCCATCGATTCCAATGAATTTCAAAGAAATTATGTATGGAAAACTGGAAAACAAATATTTGGTTACCCCCTTCCCAGAATTTTTTGTTGTCGAAACTACTGAACGTTAGTGGTTTCTGAAATACCATATTTAGTATCGCTCACGCTCTGAGAGAAGTTTATTCCGCATTGTGAAATTCAGCAAGATTAACTTAAATAACTTTCACTTTAACCATCTGATCACATAAATAGGGTTATCATAATTAAAATATCCCAGTTCAGAGCTTTCTCCAGAGGTCTTTATCAACCAAAATTGCGTCAAATTTGGTGTAATCTCGCTTGTAGTGACTTCCGTATAAAGTTATTTAACAGAGACCAATTTAATAGGGTTGCATTTCATTCCAGCCTATCTTTGAAGCCCAGACGATAGTAGAGGAACTGAATCACTCACTCAGTTCATGAATGGGGTTACCAATATGATCACTTTCTCCCTATCTCCAATTTTCAGTTCCCGTCGGTCTGTATTGAATAAGCAGGCTCATAGTTTGGTGAAAAAACGAACGTATAGTGTTATTGGTCTTTGTTTAGTGCATTGACCTAAGAAAAATTATATATTCTTCGCAAATTTATATTTTAATAGCATTCAGGGAACTAAAATTAGTCTCTATTGTAATTTTTCATTAAAATATATAGATTTTAGAATCTTGGATCTTTGAAAGCCTTTGATCTTTGATTAATGGAAAGCTGTACTTTTATAGAAATTTTACATTTTCTCTATTATTTCACTTTCAGGTGCCTCCACCACTGCCTCGAAGAGTGCCGGGTCCAAGCAGGGCAAGGGAGGAGCCAAGAAAAAGTCGGGCAAAAAGTCTGGGCTGGACATTCCAGACCGCGAGAGGTCCCCACCATCCGACAACCTTCTCTATGACAACATGTGCTACGCCACAACTCCTAGTTCCAGCAATGACAACAGCGATGTCCCGTTTCTTAGTTCCGAGGAAGAAGAAGTAGAGGTGGAAGTAAAACCCTCGAAGGACAAGAAACAGCGAATGGAAGGACGAGCCACTGGCAATTCCTTCAAGAGATCCGCAGGGGCAAATACTCCGTCTGCTAGCTCGCCAACCAGCAAGCTACTCATGGAGTATGAAATGCATCTGAGGAACGCGCTTGCTCGCGGTTTGGACGCTGAGAGTTACAGCTTGCACACCTTTGAGGCTCTACTGACTCAAAGCATGGAGAATGTTGGTAAGTGGGCGAATAAATGTTAAAATGGAATGATTACATTTATATGTCTTTATGACTATTGTCACATTCCAATAAATGCCTATTTGGAGTTACATCCTTAGATGGCACACCTGAAGTTAACTAGGTAGTATAAATTGCTACAAGTTTATTTACAACTAGCCGCCTTCGGCTACCAGCCTGTTCGTTACCCTTGAAAGTTCTGACCATGGCAAACTCGTTGGCGCCATAACCCCGTGGAGTTTACAAAGTTTGTTTTAGTTTAATGACTTTAAAACTAATAATGAAATTTTAAGATGAAAAATAATATTCCAGGGGGAGGGGGGTCTTTAAAATTGATTTGTAAAGTGAATTTATTCTAAGGTTTGAGAACTGCGAGATTCTGAGGATTTCTGTACATGTAGCCCTAGGAAAGGGATCCCTTTGATGTGTACTACTCACAGCCGGGATCAGCTTCTCCTACGTTTTTTTTTATAGAGGTATGCTCCTCTATTTTTTGTTTTACATAAATGAAATTGCATCCGTTTGTCTGCATTTTTGGTATTGCATCGCAAATGGCATGAAAGTATTTTTGAGACTGATGATGTTGAATGTGAATTTAGTATTATTATTAGTATTATTATTATTGATATTAATGTGAATGTAGTATTATATGTAGTAAAACATTTTTTATAAAAACATAGTACTGTATTTTATAAGAACATAGTCATAAGTTTAATAAAAACATAGTTATAAATTTAATGAAAACATAGTCATAAATTTATTGAAAACATTCTCAAAACATTATTCAAAAACAATGACACAACTCAAAAATCATCCTTTCGAATGATTCTAGAAGCTGTAAGTGACGATCCTTGTCAGAGTAATTGAAAGGATCTTCAAGAAATATTACAAACTTCAGTATGCCCAAACATCATAATTATAATTGTAATACTTACCTCACAATACTTCAAAATTAAATTAAAATTTAGACCTCAAATTTTTTAAAACCTATACTAGTTTATAAAACCCAGATACTTTATATGGGTCTTGGGACCCCAGGGATTCACTTTTTAAAAAGCTCCCTTCAATACCTACATCGTTGTACCTCTTCAATATTAACTTATGATTAAACATATCAAAGACACTCTAGCATTTGGGTTTGGATCCGGGACCATTATGCCGTTTGTTTAAAATATCTTTATTCTCATTGATCTATATTAATGTTTGTGCGGTTAGCAACTTTCAGCAGCTTGTTTCAGCATAGAAAATATTTTATTTCGATTAACAGAGTCCACTTCGACAATAAGAGCCTGCAATTTTGTTCCAGTAGCTCAACGGTAGAGCGTTCGCTGGCCAGTTTGATGATCCAGAATTATATTCCCGGTTGGGGCAGCAAGTTATTCCCGGTTGTCAGTTACAATGGAGCCCGAATAAATCAATCTTGTAGGTTAGTGCAAATATGTCGGAAGCTTAAAAGTGGCCCTAGTACGATTACCACGAATTGAGTGCACTCTTTGATATTGAGAGCCGGTTTCAAATCGAGAGGCTAACAACCACGTAGGAAGCTAATCTGGAGGATAAAAATAGCATCCAGAGGCTAGCTTGAGGTAAAAATAGCAGGAGGTGGTTAATCAGATTGTCAGTTACATGCCAATCTGATATTAGAGAGTGGAGAATGCATAGTCCACTTCTACAACAAGAGCTTACAATTTCGTCCCAACTATGAAGCATCGGATGGCCAGTTCAAAGATCGCCAGGGTTCGATTCCCAGTTGGCAAAGCAAGGTTCTTTAAACCGGTTTGCGAAAGTAAACATATTCAGGAATACTATAAAAGTATGCCGCCCTCACCACCATACAGGAATTAAACTTGAGTCCTCTACTTTTAAATCACGAAAACTTCATGTGAGAGATCTTTAGTTTGAAACAGGAATGTTATAAGCAGTGGCGTAGCGTCCATGGAGGCTCAGAATCTGAGCCTCCCCTGTTTAAAATATGGTTTAAATATACTTTTATTTATTAAATTTTTAGAAATAACTTTGCGAATATATATGTCTTTTTTTTAGAAAACTGTTACCGTTTACCTATCTAAAATGAGACGTTTCAAAGTATATTTTCGCATTAAAACACATATCTAGAAGTTGAAATCATCTAGCCTTTTCAGTGCATTGAAAGAAGCATGGACTTAGGAACGCTCAGCTGTTAAACACCGCCTGACTGAGAAGCTAGAACTGTAAGGTGAGGATAGAACTGTAATGTAGAACCAAAAATGTGTGGCTATTACATGCCCCATTTATCAACCCTTTATAAACAGCTTAACTTAAGACAATGACTGGATATGGGACATGACGTTTCACGAATAAAAATTTCTTAGGCAAGGCAAATGGGTCCGCAATATTAGATCAAACATGGTTCTATTAATTAATCTTCGCAGAAAAAAGTCATATGTAATACTAAAATATATGAGGCATTTTCCACGAATAGCATGACATTCATCTAAATATAAACGATATCAAGACGAAGAGACACACTAATAATGACTACCATTAAACATAAGCAGGTTGTGAAGTAGACTTAGCCACAACAACAATATGGCGAAGCATCCATTTGCGTATGTGGGTGTTTCAGAAAGAATAAATCTGATTTCCCTTTAAAAATCACGCTATACGAGAATCTCAGTTGAGCAAAACCGACTGATAATTTTCTAGCGGATTTTTAGCATATTGTGGTTAAGATATTTTTGTGTTTTCAGAGTATACTATTTGCAAGTAATTAATATACAAAATTGTTTAAGGACATTGTTTACTACAATGATTTTCAACTAAGCTTATGTTCTAGATATATTTCTCACTCATTTTCAGTGAACTCCTCTGAATTGCTTTATTTCGTTAGTTCTAGCTGTTTATAATTACAAAACTGATATATTTTTTCTATCACTTGCTAATAATAATCTAGTATATTTCTACTTCATACGCGTCTGTAAAACTTTTTCCAGAGGGACGGGGGGGGGGGGCAACTCAAGCACATGATGTACAATTATCGACTGGCTTGATTCTCGCCTTTGTTATATTGAATGCCCAATGGGGAGTGTGCCCCCCTGTACCTCCCCTATGGGCGACCATAATTTCATATTTAATAAAATGATTGTAAAAGTTCATCTAATTTGGAAATAAGAAAACATTTAAAATACTATATCTTGTACGTATTCATCTTACATAGGTAACATTTTAAAATTTCGTGCGTTTCATCCTCTCTTTGCATTTTTATGTAAAATTATTTTATTTTCTTCACCAAGAAATAAAACTTATGCGAATTCCAATTTAAATTTCACTTGCAATACCAAATTTTTTTGCCAAATTTTCAGCCTCTCCACTCAAAAATCTCACGCTACGCTACTGGTTATAAGTATACAAAATATAAGTCATAATAACATGTTTATGCAAAATCATTCAAAATTGAAATAGCTTCTAACTCTAAACAGTTTCTTCACAATTAGAGAAATTTTTAGTTTAACAACATTGAATCTAACTTAAATTTACGAAATATAAGTAATTTATATTCCTATAAATAAATTAATATTGTTGTAAATAATTTTATTGAAAACAATAATGATATTTTATGCAGAAGAGAATTATTTATTTATTTCAAATGATAATATAATTTTCGTAAACAGTCAGATATTAAAAGAGTAAGTCCGTCCTATAAATAGATGCATAAAGTTGTTAAATATTACCTCCCGTTTGCTTGCGTACAGAACTTGCGTTTTTACTATTCTGAGACACATGCGAGTCACGCATCTCTTCCAGTCAATATTAGTAATTCTTATACGACTTCCTATCAAAACATAATTGCTATATCACCTCTCTACCTTGATCCTATCAAAACCTACCTATCCCCTAAATAGTGAATTATTCTTTCAGCGATTATCAAAGAAATTAAACTTGATTTCCAAGATATTGAATTTTTCATCAATTTGAAATAATTTTCATTTATTTAGCGCCATTCTTGGGAATTTGGCTATATTTTCATAGATTTGGCGCCATTTACAAATAATCTCTAAAGTTATCGCCAAGACTGCTAAATTTTCGTTACATTTTTCTTCAAGATTTACGGACAGATAAACAGACAGAAAGGACGGAGCAAAGAGCTTTTTATTTTCCTTCTATACATAATGTATAAGGAAAGTATTGTGACGGGATCGAAAATTCGAATTCGAGTTTTCGACGGGAGATCACGTTTCAAGCATCCCTAATCACGAATCAAACACTTTTGAGGTGATGTCTGTGTGTGTGTATGTGCGTGTCAGTGAGCCTGTGGAGACGATATCTCACGAATGAATAGAGCGATTCGGATGAAATTTGGTACAAAAATCACAATCCATGAATACTGGAAGCCTATTGTTATTAAACGCAATCGAATGTTCAGAACCCCCTAAATTTTCGAGTGAAATTTTGAAAATATCATCAAAAAATCAAAACCTTTAATAAAGTTACGCAAGTAGACATTTCTTATATAATTTTCCTTAGAAAACGATTTACATAAACTTTAGAACGATAGCATGAACCGTTCTCGAGATATTGCACATTTTTCAAATAAATTTATCAAATAATCCCATAAATAGAAAAGAATATATTAACCGTTGAGAAACATGTTCACTTTTCATATGTAATATCATGCGATAAATTGGGTGACATCATTCTCGTGGATCTAACACGTTCCATTCATGAGAAAAGGTACTTTGAAAAATACTTTTGTATTTGAACGCCAATAGTCATTTATCTGCAATAAAAATAACTTATTTATCCGTCTATAACGCTTGGCGAGATTTTGGTGACGAATTTAGCGAATGTCGCTAACTTGGCAACTTTTTAAAATGTTACCAAATTAACGAAAATCTCGCCAAATGGATAAAAATGACACTAAATCAATGAAAATGACGACTCATTGACAAAAATTCAGTATTTTGGGAAGAATATAAGAATCTACTATAAGAATAACCTATTTTTTTTTAGTGTAAAAGTAGTAAATTCATTGCATTATATAAGGAAAGTCATGTGCTGCCCACATCAGATTTTTACTTTCCTTATATATATAATGTATAAGGAAAGTATTGTGACGGGGTCGAAAATTCGAATTCGAGTTTTCGACGGGAGAACACGTTTCAAGCATCCCTGATCACGAATCAAACATTTTTGAAGTGATGTCTGTGTGTGTGTGTGTGTCAGTGGGTCTGTGGAGACGATAACTGACGAAAGAATGGACCGATACGAACGAAATTTGGTACAAAAATCACAATCCATAAACACTGGAAGCCTATTGCTTTTAAACGTAATCGAATGTTCAGAACCCGCCTAAATTTTCGAGTGAAGTTTTGAAAAAATCGTCAAAAAATCAAAACCGCTAATAAAGTTACGCAAATAGACATTTCTTATGTAATTCTTCATTAGAAAACGATTAACATAAAATTTAGAACACTAACATGAACCGTTCTCGAGATATTTAACATTTTTCAAAAAATTATCAAAACGTCATATAAAATAAAAAAATATATTTCCTATTAAGAAACATGTTCACTTTTCACATGTAATACCATGCGATAAATTGGGTGACATCATTCTCGTGGATCTAGCTCGTTCCATTCATGAGAAAATATACTTCGAGTAATACTTTTGTATTTGAACGCCAATATTTATCTGTTATAAGAATAACTTATTTCTCCGTCAGTAAAGCTTGGCGAGATTTTAGTGACGAATTTGGCAGAATGTCGCCAACTTGGCGACTTTTTGAAATGTTGCCAAATTAACGAAAATCTCGCCAAATGGATTAAAATGACGCTAAATCAATGAAAATGACGACTAATTGTCGAAAATTCAATATCTTGGAAAAAATATAAGTATCTACTATAAGAAAAACCTATTTTTTTTAGTGTAAAAGTAGTAAATTCATTGCATTATATAAGGAAAGCCATGTGCTGCCCACATCAGATTTTTTATATAGTATTCCAGCTCACTTTCTAGATTGAGCTCAATTTTTTTAAGCAATTCCTTTCTTCAAGTGATCATGGACGGAATTGAAAGTTTCTTCCATAAATCTATTGCATTTTCTGTTTACTGTGTACATATTTTAGGAACCGGTTAAATGAACCACGGTCAGCTAACAATGTAACCGCCTTAATGTCTGATTTGTATACAATTTGAATGTTTTCCTGCTGGAAAAGATCATGTTTTAGTGTATTCCTTCCTTTATAGTGGCCTTGATGCGCGAAGTACATGTGGAGTTGGAAGAAGTCCGGAAAGAGGAGCAGGCTCTGCAGTCCGAACCTGAAGGAAGTAGGGCTTTCGCTAATGCAGCCAGTAAGTGTTCAATCTTTCTTTCGACAGTGTACATTGGACGCAATGTTCTTTACAGTCCAACCAATAGCAGCTTATCATGTGTGGTGTAACTTCTGCTTTATTGCCATTTTTATCTAGTAATCGATTCATTTTACAGGAAACACCATGAATTAAGACTTCGAACTTAATAATTTTGGTACAACGCATTAATCTCTGGTTTATAACCGATAAGCTAAAGGTTCGGGCGTTGGTGAAGCAGCAATATATCAAATCAGAGAGCAATACATCAAAGTAACAGATACAATAGAAAATTGTTATTGTAGTCTATTTCATTTTACAACTATTGCAATTAAATAACATCTCGATTTTTATTTGTGTAATTTTTAATGTTTTTCTGTTATGACTTTCCTTATATACATATAATGTATAACTAAAGTATTGTGACGGGGTCGAAAATTCGAATTCGAGTTTTCAAAATTTATGTCGTTTTCTAAAGAAAAATTACATAAGAAATGTCTATTTTCGTAACTTTATTAAAGGTTTTGGCTTTTTGCTGATTTTTTCAAAATTTCACTCGAAAATTTAGGGGGGTTCTGAACATTCGATTGTGTTTAAAAACAATAGGCTTCCAGTATTTACATTTTTGTAATTTTTGTACAAATTTCATTCGAATAACTCCATTCATTCGTGAGATATCGTCTCCACAGACTCACTGACACACGCACATACTTTCACACACACACACACACACACACACACACACACACCACCTCAAAAATATTCGATTCATGATCAGGGATGCTTGAAACGTGCTCTCCTTCGAAAACTCGAATTCGAATTTTCGATCCCGTCACAATACGTTTTTTATACATTATACTATGTATATAAGGAATGTGATAAAACCCTATTTATGACACGATCTCATCAAAATCAATCAAAGGATTTATTGCTATTTATGTTTAAAATAAGAATATCCAACTTTATAGAGATGTTTTCTCTCTTTTGATAGATACTAAGCTTCCTGTGTGGAAATTCAAAATTCTAATATCTTGAGATGACATCTAAACATCCACTCTGGTTCCAGTAAATTAAGGATTAAACAAAAATATCGCAATAACTCAGGAATGAAAGTAGAGATGTATACGAAATTTCATGAAAACTGCATTATGCTATAGGTGCTACATTCAGGTGTAGCCTACAGGTTTAGATACTGAAAAGTATATGGAACATTTTCTTCCTACAAATATTAGTAAATCAAAAAGAATCACAAGGACAAGTTCGAGAATAATGTGTCAAATCTATAACCTACATAAGTGTAACCAGTACAGTACGAAATAAAATAACTAAAGTGGTTTAATATGTAGTGTATTCACGCCTCACTGTAAAACAGGTCATAAAACCTGAGTCTTTTGTGATGAAAGTTTCGTACTGCCCAACTGGATACGATTAACAACACACGAATTGTTGGTGAAGGGGGGGGGGGGGATTCGGGTGTTTCTTAACCGGACAATTTTGAAAGTTTAAAATACGACAATTTTAGCAATTTTATAAAATATCTTTAATTTTGCACTGAGGAGACGGATATTGCCCTTCCTTGATTGCTTAGCCATGAAATATAAGCTCAATAAAGAATTGTCCAACTGGCGACCCTTGAACGTGGACAATGCTTAGGTAATATATGTAAAGTTAACTTAATTATTAAAAGTAATTTCAAATGAATAATAATTGATACTTCATTTAATGCGCTACTGCAACAAAAGACGATGCATGAATTACTGAAATAATTTTCAAAGCCAGCAAAAATATTTTGATCGAAAATTTTATTCTGTATTTCACAGAAATTGTACAGCTTTGTAAAGAGCGTAAAATATTAGAATGTAAAAGGTGTTTAAAATTGCTTTATGTCACTACGTTTAATTCTTTTAGGAGACAAATGATTAATTGATAAACAAACGTATTGAGCACTTTTCACTAAATTAAAGGGCTTAACTTATAACTCTAAAAGTCTTTTAACTCGAACTCTTTAATATTTTAATAAAACTTTAACGGCTATTTAAATAAACAAATTTAATCATTACGAAAATAATATATTCCCTAAACCTCAGCAGCAACACCGTAAATTATTTAATAAATGAATAGAGGGGGGTGCAGCTCACCAATCCCCGTCACTGGCTTCGCGAGTCACGGGGCTTCGCCAATTACTCGCTGGCGCTCGATGAGCAAGTTATTTTGTGCTGTCTGTTACATAAGCGTAATCGCTTGTGGGGTTGGGTCCGCCTCTTGTTCGCTGGCACTCACTAGCCCTCGGAGCTCACTAGCCCTCTGTGGAGACGATATCTCACGATGATGGAGAGATTCGAATGAAATTTGGTACAAAAATCACAATCCGTGAATACTGGAAGCCTATTGTTTTTAAACGGAATCGAATGTTCAGAACCCCCCTTAATTTACGAGTGAAATTTTGAAAAAATCAAAACCTTTAATATAGTTACGCAAATAGACATTTATTATGTAATTTTTCCTTATAAAAAGATTGACATAAACTTTAGAACGCTAGCATGAACCGTTCTCGAGATACTGCACATTTTTCAAAGATATGTATCAAAAATCCCATAAATTAAAAAAAATATATTAACTGTTGAGACACATGTTCACTTTTCATATGTAATATCATGCGATAAATTTGGTAACATCATTTTCGTGGATCTAGCTCGTTCCATTCATGAGAAAAGATACTTTGAGTAATACTTTTGTATTTGAACGCCAATAGTTATTTATCTGCTATGAGAATAACTTATTTCTCCTTCCATAACACTTGGCGAGATTTTGGCGACGAATTTTACGGAATGTCGCCAACTTGGCGACTTTTTTAAATGTTGCCAAATTAACGAAAATCTCGCCAAATGGTTAAAAATGATCCAAAATCAATGAAAATGACGATTAATTGACGATAATTCAATATCTTGAAAGGAATATAAGTATCTGTTATAAGAATAAGCTATTTTTTGGCTGTAAAAGTAGTGAATTCATTGCATTATATAAGGAAAGTCATGTGTTGCCCACATCAGATTCTTTACGGAAGCCATCGTAATTTCAATTCATTGATGATTCTTTCATTTTTGAAATAAAAGTGGACTTTCTTCTTGTGAGACCCCTGATAGTCAATAAGACTTTTACTTTTACCAATTGAAATAATACTACCAAATTATTGTTTGATAAGCTCATTTTGTTCAAAAAATATCTCGTGATAAATTTACGGACAGACACAGAAATAATTTGAATTTGATGGATTTATGTTCAGAAATGCCCCAATCATATGAACTCGTAAAAGTCCGGGAGTTTTTGGTTCAATTGCATTTTTTCTATTGCTATTACTGATGTTGCTTTTGAGCATAGTTGACCCAGCTGCTTGAATTCCCTCAATTTGTCGTAGACATATATTCACAATTTGAAAATTTGTTAAATTTAAATGTAAAGTTTATTCATATGATTTGCTTTACGGAGGGCTGGTATTTCCTTAAAAAATATGTCTAAATTTTTATATATTACCTTGAGCATAAAAGACTGCTGTTCAGTAATAAATGCAAAGAAAATACAATGTTCATTAACCGTAATATTTGAGAAGTTATTGCGAATAAAATTTATTGCGACAAGTTATTGCGATCGATAGTTTTCCTGACAAAGTCGACAGCAGCTTCAAATTAAATTGCCTAGACACATTTTATGCAAAATCTGGTTTCAATTTGTAATCAGTTCCTGTAGTATTAGTTACAGTCGAGGAGTACCCCAATTCCAGTTTTCCAGTTTTTAACTTATTTTGTTAATTTTTCACGTTATTTATATTGTAAATGTCTTCAAGAATATTGTAAATAATTAATTGTTTCTTTGACAAGTTACTGCTTCTGTTTTTTTCCCTACTAGTTACTGCTTCTGTTTTTTTATTAGTTACTGTACAGCGCAACTTTTAGGCTCAAGGGACCGTATAAAAATATTGACTCCTTATTTTTAGAAAATACCACTTACCTGGAGGAAAATGTATACGAAAGAATTTTGCATTTAATTTTAACAAACTTTCAAGTTGAAAGTGCGTATCTAAACCTAATCACAAAAAGCTCGAAAAACAGGGTTAACTATATGCTAAAACACTGTGTATATACTGGGTGATTCAAAATCACATGATAGGTTTCGGAATATTTTTACGAAAAGACAATTAACGATAGGTAAACGCAGCAGGCAGTATTTGAAACAGTGACAACGAATATCAAATTACGCATGCGCAAGAATCTGTTCGTAGCTATTTCCAGTGCATTCTATTATTGTAGAAAAAGACAAGATGGCGAATGGACCGAATCGTGTTTTATGCGGTTTGCAGATTCATACCGAAAAGTCTGTAATTACCGTTCAGCGAGTTTTTAGAAGTACGAAAAGAAGCCTACTGCTTCGAATTCCATTCGTTAGTGATACTACAAATTCCAAGAAACCGACTACTTCTGTAAAGAAAAAAGTCCAGTACGACAGCATCTGAGCATATTGAACTTTCTTCAGTTAGGTAACAAAACCTTTTTCAGTTATTCTTTCAAATAATACAAGTTCCGTAATGTTATGTTCAATAATTTCAGTTCAATAAATGTTTTCAATCGCTCACGTCTGTTTTACTCATCTTCAATATTCTAGTAACAGCAGAGGTATATATGCGAAAGCATTGTACATTTCAGTTGTGTGGACCAAGAATGATTAAAATTAAACTCGACGGCAGCTCCGATCCGATGGAATCAGTAAATAGTTTTGCGAGAGAAACGTTTTGTAAAGTAAAACTAAAATCAAATTCAGTAAGTTTACTCTTTGTTTTTAGTTTGAGTTGTGTGGATTAAGAATGATTAAAATCAAAATCGGTGGCGGCTCCATTCCGATATAATCGAAATAGTTTTGCATAAGTAGCGTCCTGCAAAGTAAAACTAAAATCAGGTTCAGTAAGTTTATTCTTTGTTTTTAGTTTGAGTTGTGTGGATTAAGAATGATTAAAATCAAAATCGGTGGCGGCTCCATTCCGATATAATCGAAATAGTTTTGCATGAGTAGTGTCCTGCAAAGTAAAACTAAAATCAGGTTCAGTAAGTTTATTCTTTGTTTTTAGTTTCAGTTGTGTGGATTAAGCATGATTAAAATCGAAATCGGTGACGGCTCCAATCCGATGGAATCGAAATAGTTTTGCATAAGTAGCGTCTTGCAAAGTAAAACTAAAATCAGGTTCAGTAAGTTTATTCTTTGTTTTTAGTTTCAGCTGTGTGGATTAAGCATGATTAAAATCGAAATCGGTGACGGCTCCAATCCGATGGAATCGAAATAGTTTTGCATGAGTAGCGTCTTGCAAAGTAAAACTAAGTATGTATGAAATATATATACATATTTGAGCGCGAGTAATTAAATTGAGTTTTAAGTTGAACATCATCTGCATAAAATCTTATAATTTATATTTTTTGATTTCTTGATAATCTCCAACTAATATATGTAATTAAAATTATCAAAATATCGTAGTTATAAGCACAATATTTAAGAAGTTTGAGAACCCAATTCAAAATCCAATTACATACGAAAACTGCCCAACTGGATACGATTAACAACACACGAATTGTTGGTGAAGGGGGGGGGGGGATTCGGGTGTTTCTTAACCGGACAATTTTGAAAGTTTAAAATACGACAATTTTAGCAATTTTATAAAATATCTTTAATTTTGCACTGAGGAGACGGATATTGCCCTTCCTTGATTGCTTAGCCATGAAATATAAGCTCAATAAAGAATTGTCCAACTGGCGACCCTTGAACGTGGACAATGCTTAGGTAATATATGTAAAGTTAACTTAATTATTAAAAGTAATTTCAAATGAATAATAATTGATACTTCATTTAATGCGCTACTGCAACAAAAGACGATGCATGAATTACTGAAATAATTTTCAAAGCCAGCAAAAATATTTTGATCGAAAATTTTATTCTGTATTTCACAGAAATTGTACAGCTTTGTAAAGAGCGTAAAATATTAGAATGTAAAAGGTGTTTAAAATTGCTTTATGTCACTACGTTTAATTCTTTTAGGAGACAAATGATTAATTGATAAACAAACGTATTGAGCACTTTTCACTAAATTAAAGGGCTTAACTTATAACTCTAAAAGTCTTTTAACTCGAACTCTTTAATATTTTAATAAAACTTTAACGGCTATTTAAATAAACAAATTTAATCATTACGAAAATAATATATTCCCTAAACCTCAGCAGCAACACCGTAAATTATTTAATAAATGAATAGAGGGGGGTGCAGCTCACCAATCCCCGTCACTGGCTTCGCGAGTCACGGGGCTTCGCCAATTACTCGCTGGCGCTCGATGAGCAAGTTATTTTGTGCTGTCTGTTACATAAGCGTAATCGCTTGTGGGGTTGGGTCCGCCTCTTGTTCGCTGGCACTCACTAGCCCTCGGAGCTCACTAGCCCTCTGTGGAGACGATATCTCACGATGATGGAGAGATTCGAATGAAATTTGGTACAAAAATCACAATCCGTGAATACTGGAAGCCTATTGTTTTTAAACGGAATCGAATGTTCAGAACCCCCCTTAATTTACGAGTGAAATTTTGAAAAAATCAAAACCTTTAATATAGTTACGCAAATAGACATTTATTATGTAATTTTTCCTTATAAAAAGATTGACATAAACTTTAGAACGCTAGCATGAACCGTTCTCGAGATACTGCACATTTTTCAAAGATATGTATCAAAAATCCCATAAATTAAAAAAAAAATATTAACTGTTGAGACACATGTTCACTTTTCATATGTAATATCATGCGATAAATTTGGTAACATCATTTTCGTGGATCTAGCTCGTTCCATTCATGAGAAAAGATACTTTGAGTAATACTTTTGTATTTGAACGCCAATAGTTATTTATCTGCTATGAGAATAACTTATTT
Source organism: Amaurobius ferox (assembly GCA_951213105.1). Classification (NCBI taxonomy): domain Eukaryota; kingdom Metazoa; phylum Arthropoda; class Arachnida; order Araneae; family Amaurobiidae; genus Amaurobius; species Amaurobius ferox. The sequence continues at coordinate 126,991,486 of OX578145.1, forward strand.
CTCCTTCCATAACACTTGGCGAGATTTTGGCGACGAATTTTACGGAATGTCGCCAACTTGGCGACTTTTTTAAATGTTGCCAAATTAACGAAAATCTCGCCAAATGGTTAAAAATGATCCAAAATCAATGAAAATGACGATTAATTGACGATAATTCAATATCTTGAAAGGAATATAAGTATCTGTTATAAGAATAAGCTATTTTTTGGCTGTAAAAGTAGTGAATTCATTGCATTATATAAGGAAAGTCATGTGTTGCCCACATCAGATTCTTTACGGAAGCCATCGTAATTTCAATTCATTGATGATTCTTTCATTTTTGAAATAAAAGTGGACTTTCTTCTTGTGAGACCCCTGATAGTCAATAAGACTTTTACTTTTACCAATTGAAATAATACTACCAAATTATTGTTTGATAAGCTCATTTTGTTCAAAAAATATCTCGTGATAAATTTACGGACAGACACAGAAATAATTTGAATTTGATGGATTTATGTTCAGAAATGCCCCAATCATATGAACTCGTAAAAGTCCGGGAGTTTTTGGTTCAATTGCATTTTTTCTATTGCTATTACTGATGTTGCTTTTGAGCATAGTTGACCCAGCTGCTTGAATTCCCTCAATTTGTCGTAGACATATATTCACAATTTGAAAATTTGTTAAATTTAAATGTAAAGTTTATTCATATGATTTGCTTTACGGAGGGCTGGTATTTCCTTAAAAAATATGTCTAAATTTTTATATATTACCTTGAGCATAAAAGACTGCTGTTCAGTAATAAATGCAAAGAAAATACAATGTTCATTAACCGTAATATTTGAGAAGTTATTGCGAATAAAATTTATTGCGACAAGTTATTGCGATCGATAGTTTTCCTGACAAAGTCGACAGCCGCTTCAAATTAAATTGCCTAGACACATTTTATGCAAAATCTGGTTTCAATTTGTAATCAGTTCCTGTAGTATTAGTTACAGTCGAGGAGTACCCCAATTCCAGTTTTCCAGTTTTTAACTTATTTTGTTAATTTTTCACGTTATTTATATTGTAAATGTCTTCAAGAATATTGTAAATAATTAATTGTTTCTTTGACAAGTTACTGCTTCTGTTTTTTTCCCTACTAGTTACTGCTTCTGTTTTTTTATTAGTTACTGTACAGCGCAACTTTTAGGCTCAAGGGACCGTATAAAAATATTGACTCCTTATTTTTAGAAAATACCACTTACCTGGAGGAAAATGTATACGAAAGAATTTTGCATTTAATTTTAACAAACTTTCAAGTTGAAAGTGCGTATCTAAACCTAATCACAAAAAGCTCGAAAAACAGGGTTAACTATATGCTAAAACACTGTGTATATACTGGGTGATTCAAAATCACATGATAGGTTTCGGAATATTTTTACGAAAAGACAATTAACGATAGGTAAACGCAGCAGGCAGTATTTGAAACAGTGACAACGAATATCAAATTACGCATGCGCAAGAATCTGTTCGTAGCTATTTCCAGTGCATTCTATTATTGTAGAAAAAGACAAGATGGCGAATGGACCGAATCGTGTTTTATGCGGTTTGCAGATTCATACCGAAAAGTCTGTAATTACCGTTCAGCGAGTTTTTAGAAGTACGAAAAGAAGCCTACTGCTTCGAATTCCATTCGTTAGTGATACTACAAATTCCAAGAAACCGACTACTTCTGTAAAGAAAAAAGTCCAGTACGACAGCATCTGAGCATATTGAACTTTCTTCAGTTAGGTAACAAAACCTTTTTCAGTTATTCTTTCAAATAATACAAGTTCCGTAATGTTATGTTCAATAATTTCAGTTCAATAAATGTTTTCAATCGCTCACGTCTGTTTTACTCATCTTCAATATTCTAGTAACAGCAGAGGTATATATGCGAAAGCATTGTACATTTCAGTTGTGTGGACCAAGAATGATTAAAATTAAACTCGACGGCAGCTCCGATCCGATGGAATCAGTAAATAGTTTTGCGAGAGAAACGTTTTGTAAAGTAAAACTAAAATCAAATTCAGTAAGTTTACTCTTTGTTTTTAGTTTGAGTTGTGTGGATTAAGAATGATTAAAATCAAAATCGGTGGCGGCTCCATTCCGATATAATCGAAATAGTTTTGCATAAGTAGCGTCCTGCAAAGTAAAACTAAAATCAGGTTCAGTAAGTTTATTCTTTGTTTTTAGTTTGAGTTGTGTGGATTAAGAATGATTAAAATCAAAATCGGTGGCGGCTCCATTCCGATATAATCGAAATAGTTTTGCATGAGTAGTGTCCTGCAAAGTAAAACTAAAATCAGGTTCAGTAAGTTTATTCTTTGTTTTTAGTTTCAGTTGTGTGGATTAAGCATGATTAAAATCGAAATCGGTGACGGCTCCAATCCGATGGAATCGAAATAGTTTTGCATAAGTAGCGTCTTGCAAAGTAAAACTAAAATCAGGTTCAGTAAGTTTATTCTTTGTTTTTAGTTTCAGCTGTGTGGATTAAGCATGATTAAAATCGAAATCGGTGACGGCTCCAATCCGATGGAATCGAAATAGTTTTGCATGAGTAGCGTCTTGCAAAGTAAAACTAAGTATGTATGAAATATATATACATATTTGAGCGCGAGTAATTAAATTGAGTTTTAAGTTGAACATCATCTGCATAAAATCTTATAATTTATATTTTTTGATTTCTTGATAATCTCCAACTAATATATGTAATTAAAATTATCAAAATATCGTAGTTATAAGCACAATATTTAAGAAGTTTGAGAACCCAATTCAAAATCCAATTACATACGAAAACTGCCCAACTGGATACGATTAACAACACACGAATTGTTGGTGAAGGGGGGGGGGGGGATTCGGGTGTTTCTTAACCGGACAATTTTGAAAGTTTAAAATACGACAATTTTAGCAATTTTATAAAATATCTTTAATTTTGCACTGAGGAGACGGATATTGCCCTTCCTTGATTGCTTAGCCATGAAATATAAGCTCAATAAAGAATTGTCCAACTGGCGACCCTTGAACGTGGACAATGCTTAGGTAATATATGTAAAGTTAACTTAATTATTAAAAGTAATTTCAAATGAATAATAATTGATACTTCATTTAATGCGCTACTGCAACAAAAGACGATGCATGAATTACTGAAATAATTTTCAAAGCCAGCAAAAATATTTTGATCGAAAATTTTATTCTGTATTTCACAGAAATTGTACAGCTTTGTAAAGAGCGTAAAATATTAGAATGTAAAAGGTGTTTAAAATTGCTTTATGTCACTACGTTTAATTCTTTTAGGAGACAAATGATTAATTGATAAACAAACGTATTGAGCACTTTTCACTAAATTAAAGGGCTTAACTTATAACTCTAAAAGTCTTTTAACTCGAACTCTTTAATATTTTAATAAAACTTTAACGGCTATTTAAATAAACAAATTTAATCATTACGAAAATAATATATTCCCTAAACCTCAGCAGCAACACCGTAAATTATTTAATAAATGAATAGAGGGGGGTGCAGCTCACCAATCCCCGTCACTGGCTTCGCGAGTCACGGGGCTTCGCCAATTACTCGCTGGCGCTCGATGAGCAAGTTATTTTGTGCTGTCTGTTACATAAGCGTAATCGCTTGTGGGGTTGGGTCCGCCTCTTGTTCGCTGGCACTCACTAGCCCTCGGAGCTCACTAGCCCTCTGTGGAGACGATATCTCACGATGATGGAGAGATTCGAATGAAATTTGGTACAAAAATCACAATCCGTGAATACTGGAAGCCTATTGTTTTTAAACGGAATCGAATGTTCAGAACCCCCCTTAATTTACGAGTGAAATTTTGAAAAAATCAAAACCTTTAATATAGTTACGCAAATAGACATTTATTATGTAATTTTTCCTTATAAAAAGATTGACATAAACTTTAGAACGCCAGCATGAGCCGTTCTCGAGATACTGCACATTTTTCAAAGATATGTATCAAAAATCCCATAAATTAAAAAAAATATATTAACTGTTGAGACACATGTTCACTTTTCATATGTAATATCATGCGATAAATTTGGTAACATCATTTTCGTGGATCTAGCTCGTTCCATTCATGAGAAAAGATACTTTGAGTAATACTTTTGTATTTGAACGCCAATAGTTATTTATCTGCTATGAGAATAACTTATTTTTCCTTCCATAACACTTGGCGAGATTTTGGCGACGAATTTTACGGAATGTCGCCAACTTGGCGACTTTTTTAAATGTTGCCAAATTAACGAAAATCTCGCCAAATGGTTAAAAATGATCCAAAATCAATGAAAATGACGATTAATTGACGATAATTCAATATCTTGAAAGGAATATAAGTATCTGTTATAAGAATAAGCTATTTTTTGGCTGTAAAAGTAGTGAATTCATTGCATTATATAAGGAAAGTCATGTGTTGCCCACATCAGATTCTTTACGGAAGCCATCGTAATTTCAATTCATTGATGATTCTTTCATTTTTGAAATAAAAGTGGACTTTCTTCTTGTGAGACCCCTGATAGTCAATAAGACTTTTACTTTTACCAATTGAAATAATACTACCAAATTATTGTTTGATAAGCTCATTTTGTTCAAAAAATATCTCGTGATAAATTTACGGACAGACACAGAAATAATTTGAATTTGATGGATTTATGTTCAGAAATGCCCCAATCATATGAACTCGTAAAAGTCCGGGAGTTTTTGGTTCAATTGCATTTTTTCTATTGCTATTACTGATGTTGCTTTTGAGCATAGTTGACCCAGCTGCTTGAATTCCCTCAATTTGTCGTAGACATATATTCACAATTTGAAAATTTGTTAAATTTAAATGTAAAGTTTATTCATATGATTTGCTTTACGGAGGGCTGGTATTTCCTTAAAAAATATGTCTAAATTTTTATATATTACCTTGAGCATAAAAGACTGCTGTTCAGTAATAAATGCAAAGAAAATACAATGTTCATTAACCGTAATATTTGAGAAGTTATTGCGAATAAAATTTATTGCGACAAGTTATTGCGATCGATAGTTTTCCTGACAAAGTCGACAGCAGCTTCAAATTAAATTGCCTAGACACATTTTATGCAAAATCTGGTTTCAATTTGTAATCAGTTCCTGTAGTATTAGTTACAGTCGAGGAGTACCCCAATTCCAGTTTTCCAGTTTTTAACTTATTTTGTTAATTTTTCACGTTATTTATATTGTAAATGTCTTCAAGAATATTGTAAATAATTAATTGTTTCTTTGACAAGTTACTGCTTCTGTTTTTTCCCTACTAGTTACTGCTTCTGTTTTTTTATTAGTTACTGTACAGCGCAACTTTTTCTTTGCTCAAGGGACCGTATAAAAATATTGACTCCTTATTTTTAGAAAATACCACTTACCTGGAGGAAAATGTATACGAAAGAATTTTGCATTTAATTTTAACAAACTTTCAAGTTGAAAGTGCGTATCTAAACCTAATCACAAAAAGCTCGAAAAACAGGGTTAACTATATGCTAAAACACTGTGTATATACTGGGTAATTCAAAATCACATGATAGGTTTCGGAATATTTTTACGAAAAGACAATTAACGATAGGTAAACGCAGCAGGCAGTATTTGAAACAGTGACAACGAATATCAAATTACGCATGCGCAAGAATCTGTTCGTAGCTATTTCCAGTGCATTCTATTATTGTAGAAAAAGACAAGATGGCGAATGGACCGAATCGTGTTTTATGCGGTTTGCAGATTCATACCGAAAAGTCTGCAATTACCGTTCAGCGAGTTTTTAGAAGTACGAAAAGAAGCCTACTGCTTCGAATTCCATTCGTTAGTGATACTACAAATTCCAAGAAACCGACTACTTCTGTAAAGAAAAAAGTCCAGTACGACAGCATCTGAGCATATTGAACTTTCTTCAGTTAGGTAACAAAACCTTTTTCAGTTATTCTTTCAAATAATACAAGTTCCGTAATGTTATGTTCAATAATTTCAGTTCAATAAATGTTTTCAATCGCTCACGTCTGTTTTACTCATCTTCAATATTCTAGTAACAGCAGAGGTATATATGCGAAAGCATTGTACATTTCAGTTGTGTGGACCAAGAATGATTAAAATTAAACTCGACGGCAGCTCCGATCCGATGGAATCAGTAAATAGTTTTGCGAGAGAAACGTTTTGTAAAGTAAAACTAAAATCAAATTCAGTAAGTTTACTCTTTGTTTTTAGTTTGAGTTGTGTGGATTAAGAATGATTAAAATCAAAATCGGTGGCGGCTCCATTCCGATATAATCGAAATAGTTTTGCATAAGCAGCGTCCTGCAAAGTAAAACTAAAATCAGGTTCAGTAAGTTTATTCTTTGTTTTTAGTTTGAGTTGTGTGGATTAAGAATGATTAAAATCAAAATCGGTGGCGGCTCCAATCCGATGGAATCGAAATAGTTTTGCATGAGTAGTGTCCTGCAAAGTAAAACTAAAATCAGGTTCAGTAAGTTTATTCTTTGTTTTTAGTTTCAGTTGTGTGGATTAAGCATGATTAAAATCGAAATCGGTGACGGCTCCAATCCGATGGAATCGAAATAGTTTTGCATAAGTAGCGTCTTGCAAAGTAAAACTAAAATCAGGTTCAGTAAGTTTTTTCTTTGTTTTTAGTTTCAGCTGTGTGGATTAAGCATGATTAAAATCGAAATCGGTGACAGCTCCAATCCGATGGAATCGAAATAGTTTTGCATAAGTAGCGTCTTGCAAAGTAAAACAAAAATCAGGTTCAGTAAGTTTATTCTTTGTTTTTAGTTTCAGTTGTGTGGATTAAGCATGATTAAAATCAAAATCGGTGACGGCTCCAATCCGATGGAATCGAAAGAGTTTTGCATGAGTAGCGTCCTGCAAAGTAAAACTAAAATCAGGTTCAGTAAGTTTATTCTTTGTTTTTAGTTTCAGCTGTGTGGATTAAGCATGATTAAAATCGAAATCGGTGACGGCTCCAATCCGATGGAATCGAAATAGTTTTGCATAAGTAGCGTCTTGCAAAGTAAAACAAAAATCAGGTTCAGTAAGTTTACTCTTTGTTTTTAGTTTCAGTTGTGTGAATTAAGAATGATTAAAATCAAAATCGGTGACGGCTCCAATCCGATGGAATCGAAATAGTTTTGCATGAGTAGCGTCCTGCAAAGTAAAACTAAAATCAGATTCAGTAAGTTTACTCTTTGATTTTAGTTTCAGCTGTGTGAATTAAGAATGATTAAAATCAAAATCGGTGACGGCTTCAATCCGATGGAATCGAAATAGTTTTGCATGAGTAGCGTCTTGCAAAGTAAAACTAAGTATGTATGAAATATATATACATATTTGAGCGCGAGTAATTAAATTGAGTTTTAAGTTGAACATCATCTGCATAAAATCTTATAATTTATATTTTTTGATTTCTTGATAATCTCCAACTAATATATGTAATTAAAATTATCAAAATATCGTAGTTATAAGCACAATATTTAAGAAGTTTGAGAACCCAATTCAAAATCCAATTACATATCCTTGTAGGGTTTCTGAAGAGCTGTAAATTACTTATCTACTGCTAATAGTTAGTACTTTAGTTTTTGGGATATAGATAAGTATTACGAACTTTTAAAATAGGATTTTCTAAGATTATTCAAACTGTCGAGACGATACGATTGGTTGTAAACTACAGGGTGAGTTTAAAGTCAAGCACATCAAAGTTTAACTGCCTGTAAAAGTACCAGTATGAGAATTTAAATAAAAGCAAAGTGTTACAGAGATTAGTTGAAATGTTACCTTTTATTTTTAGCAGACAAACTTTAGGTGTTACAATAAATGTCGGAAATGACGTCCTGTTTCTTGAATGCAAAAGCGTGTTCGTTTCACCAGATTTCGTAAGACTCTGCGGAGCATGGCAGTATTGATGTTGAAATGGCTGTTTTGATTGATGTTTGTTTTCAGCTCAGCAATCGTGTGTGGATTATTCACATAAACTACGTTTTTTAGATACCCCCATAGGAAAAAACATGGATTGATAAATCTGGGGAGCGAGGGGGCCACAATCCCCGGGAAATTATGCGGTCACCGAATAAATCAGTTAACCATTTGCTTACGGGTGGGACATCGTCAATCCGAACGAAGAGCCTCTCAAAAAGACAGGTATTTGACATACCCTATCCCAAACAGTTCGATCCTCCTTTGCAGGCATTGGCGTCCATGTCTTGCTGGAACCAGCAGTAACGTTCATCAACTTCCAGCAGTGAAATGAACTTTGATATGCGCGATTTGAAACTCGCTCTGTATAAGAGCTCCGTAAGAACAAATTATTGACTAAAGATTATATGTCCCATAAAACTATCTTTACTATTTACATCTATCTTTTATAATTTAGAAGATATTTTGTGTGAAATGAAGAGAAACAAAGTTAGGCGAAAACTCGATTGGATAAAAAAAAAATTATTTTTTCCTAAAGATAGTTTAAATTATTGAAATTTCAAAATTATTTTTGCATATTCCTAAATTGTACATTACTTTAAACAAACCAAGTATGAGTTGTTTATGTTTTCGATCTATTAGGTCCAAAGATACAAGCGTTTAAAGTGTTTACATTTTCGTTACTCTTTAGTTTTATCCGGATACCACAACCATAAAACAACAATTTTTATTATTATCATAACTCTCTCATTACATATAAAAACATTTATGGACCAGTCATTAATAAGAAAAACTTGAACAACGTATAAAAGTACAAATACCACAATAATGCAAAATACAGCTGTTTCGAGGATACGCTGGATCCCCTTCGTTAGTGCAACAAACCCGAAGTCCAAAAGAGGAATATCCCATTCCTCTTTTGGACTTCCGGTTTGTTGGCTCTTTTGTACTGAGGAAGGGGATTCAGCGTATCCTCGAAACATCTGTATGCTGCATTATTGTGGATTCGTCGATTATTGTGTTATTCGTCGAAGCACCAAAGCACCCCCTTCGGCTCATATTGTCTCAATTTGAAATTCAGAACAAATTTGTGAACAGCCCCCTAAATAATAAAAAAAATAAAGTAAAGGAACTTGTTCTAAAATAAAATAAATTAGTTGATGAAAATATTTTTATTTTATGTTATAATTATGCATATAATCATGTCTCTTTCAGCAGAATATTCGGCGTGCTACTTGTTTCTTTTATCACGAATTTTCCAGTAAGCGCCCTCCCCCCTCCTCCTACATTTCCCGCGATTTTAAGTCACATTTGGGGGTGGGGACGAATCAATGAAATTCTACACTAGTTTCATAATACATATAAAAATCAGGCTTTAATGGCAAAGTTTGCACTTACAGCGCGAAATTGTTCCATAGAAGATCTTATCTTTAATGATAGCGCGATCTCAACTTTGGAACGCCCTCTATAGGTTAGCTCTGTGAGTATGGATAAACAAACATTTTACCAAACACGAAAAAATTACGTCGAAATTGTTCCACAGAAGATCTTATCTTTAATGATAGCGCGATCTCAACTTTGGAACGCCCTCTATAGGTTAGCTCTGTGAGTATGGATAAACAAACATTTTACCAAACACGAAAAAATTACGTCGAAATTGTTCCACAGAAGATCTTATCTTTAATGATAGCGCGATCTCAACTTTGGAACGCCCTCTATAGGTTAGCTCTGTGAGTATGGATAAACAAACATTTTACCAAACACGAAACAATTACGTCGAAATTGTTCCACAGAAGATCTTATCTTTAATGATAGCGCGATCTCAACTTTGGAACGCCCTCTATAGGTTAGCTCTGTGAGTATGGATAAACAAACATTTTACCAAACACGAAAAAATTACGTCGAAATTGTTCCACAGAAGATCTTATCTTTAATGATAGCGCGATCTCAACTTTGGAACGCCCTCTATAGGTTAGCTCTGTGAGTATGGATAAACAAACATTTTACCAAACACGAAAAAATTACGTCGAGATTGTTCCACAGAAGATCTTATCTTTAATGATAGCGCGATCTCAACTTTGGAACGCCCTCTATAGGTTAGCTCTGTGAGTATGGATAAACAAACATTTTACCAAACACGAAAAAATTACGTCGAAATTGTTCCACAGAAGATCTTATCTTTAATGATAGCGCGATCTCAACTTTGGAACGCCCTCTATAGGTTAGCTCTGTGAGTATGGATAAACAAACATTTTACCAAACACGAAAAAATTACGTCGAAATTGTTCCACAGAAGATCTTATCTTTAATGATAGCGCGATCTCAACTTTGGAACGCCCTCTATAGGTTAGCTCTGTGAGTATGGATAAACAAACATTTTACCAAACACGAAAAAATTACGTCGAAATTGTTCCACAGAAGATCTTATCTTTAATGATAGCGCGATCTCAACTTTGGAACGCCCTCTATAGGTTAGCTCTGTGAGTATGGATAAACAAACATTTTACCAAACACGAAAAAATTACGTCGAAATTGTTCCATAGAAGATCTTATCTTTAATGATAGCGCGATCTCAACTTTGGAACGCCCTCTATAGGTTAGCTCTGTGAGTATGGATAAACAAACATTTTACCAAACACGAAAAAATTACGTCGAAATTGTTCCATAGTAGATCTTGTCTTTAATGATAGCGCGATCTCAACTTTGGAACGCCCTCTATAGGTTAGCTCTGTGAGTATGGATAAACAAACATTTTACCAAACACGAAAAAATTACGTCGAAATTATTCCACAGAAGATCTTATCTTTAATGATAGCGCGATCTCAACTTTGGAACGCCCTCTATAGGTTAGCTCTGTGAGTATGGATAAACAAATATTTTACCAAACACGAAAAATTACGTCGAAATTGTTCCATAGTAGATCTTATCTTTAATGATAGCGCGATCTCAACTTTGGAACGCCCTCTATACGTTAGCTCTGTGAGTATGGATAAACAAACATTTTACCAAACACGAAAAAATTACGTCGAAATTGTTCCATAGTAGATCTTATCTTTAATGATAGCGCGATCTCAACTTTGGAACGCCCTCTATAGGTTAGCTCTGTGAGTATAGATAAACAAACATTTTACCAAACACGAAAAAATTACAATTTCTGAAGACCTAACACCTTAATTTTAAACATTATTTTTACATAATTATTTTTACTTTTGAACATGTTAATTATTTCGCGAAAGTTATGTTAATACTTGTATGAAGTGATCTGATAGACATTTTTTATTTTATTCTGTATGAAGTTACTATCTTTTTACTTTATTTAGGAAAATTTGACGAAGTTCTAGTGTATGACCATCCCCTCCCCCAGTTTTGGATCCGACCCTGCTCCCGACCAGGTCAAAAGTTCCAAGCTGTGTCTACTGCCCACGTCTTACGTACGCATATAATATTCTGTCTCACAAAATTATCTCAAAATAACTCTTTATAGATGGTCCACTATAAGGGACAACGAGATATGTTGTAGTCACAGGATCCGCCTGCAGAGGGCGCTCGCAAAGCTTGGAAACGCACTTCTAGTGCAGCGAATAACATCTGTGAACAGATTTTGAGCTTTTTAGCACTCTTAAACATGGATTACGTTTAAGCATAGGATTGTGCTATCGGAGCTCTAGCCAATCAGTACCCGTAACGGCACTGGATTGTTGTTGAGGGTAAATCCCTCTCTCGACCTTACATATTTTTGTTTTGTTTTTTTAGTATGGAAACACGTCAAAATAATTAATACTTTAAAAATAAAAACAACCCAAAAAATTGGCCACAATTGAAAGTATTTTATTAAAATCTCCTTTTTACCACGTACAAAAATCATACGGCCATAGCGCTTTCGGCCATTACTATGCCTTTCATCAGTGGTGAAGTGTTGCTACTGATGAAGGGTATAGTAATGCCCGAAAGCGCTATGGCCGTATGATTTTTGTAAGTGGTGAAAAAAAGAGTTTAATAAAATACTTTTAATTGTGGCCAATTTTTTTTTTATTGTCTTTATTTTTAAAGTACTTATATGTTTGGTTAGCTTCAATTTTCCATACCACTTGAGGCTCTTATTAACAAACTGTGAAAAAATAAAATATAAAAAATCTTCCGGACTTATTAACGGCACCCTTCTGGTAGTCAGTAACTGTATTATTAGCAGGAAAATTAAAGCTAAAATTTTTGGGTACGCCATCTAGTGCCTTAGGAAGAGAAAAAGGGATCATAACATCTTATTGGCAAAAAGTAACACTAGATCTCTATAGAGTTCATATTGGAAACGAAATCCAGCACTGAAAGCCCCGTACTATTCCTGACTTCCATATTCCGCGATCCTGACTACGCCTGTGATGCTACCTATTGGCAGGTTCTGTGACTATGGACTTGGCTATTATAGTCTGGTTTAGTCTGAATTTAATCTTCAAATTTGAAACTGGCTGTATGATATGACGCCTTCTGTCACCATAGACAATCGTAAAATTTCGGCAGATAGCTAGTATTTTTGCTCTTGGTGCAGTTAACTGTTATTTTGTGCTGAAGAGCGTCTAAAATTTGTGAAACCAGTCCATGGACATTGACCACTGCACTGGAAACGTATGTTTCCAGGATGTTATGTTTACAACGTTAATTGAAAATTTTAAAGGACGATTTTGTAATACAGAATTTTTTCTTCACTGAAAACTCAGGCGATTTGTAGATGATTTATACACAATTTCTATCATTTTTTTCATACATAATAATACAAATAAAAAGTATTGAGATGGAATCAAAAATTCGATGTCAAATTTTAACAGCTCTATACGTTATGAACCTATCCAAATAATAATAAACCATTTACTCAATAATGTCTGTGTGTTTGCCTGTTGGAACAACGTTTTTCGAAAAGACAAAATCGAACAATATTTGTTGGGATTATTTCAATGGGGGGACGTCACAAGCTTATTGAATAAACCAAGGGGCGAATAAACCAAGCAAAGTGTGAATATTTTCGAACATTTTTTTCGAAAATCATGAAACGATATCAATATAATATATAATGAAATAATTGCTGAGTAAGTAGCGAGGGGTGATGCATTAAAATTATCGAGAACTTCCGCTATAGCTGACATAAATTCCAAATACTCTAAATCCATAACTTTCGGCTTCGATTCTCAGCATCTCGTTCTTCTCAATTTTTCGCCAAGTTGGCGATATTGAATCGAATTTATAGCTAAGGATGCACATATTATAGCCAAGACACACACATACTCCGATAGGAAGTTATTTTACCGCAATGTTAATTGTTTCAAAATCTGTGAAACATATTTTTTCCTCTAATAACTCTATATGCATACTGAGCGCAGCGCAATACCAAGTAATTGCTGTAACATGTTATTAAGAAATTGCTGCAAAGCTCTTTGCGATAAAAGTTAATTAAAAACGTCCTACATTAAAAGAAGTGTCTGTATTCCAGACATTTCCAGTCTAGACGCTTTCACCTCTACCCTCTTATCCTCCTCCTCCTCCTCAACCTGGAAGTGAATAAATCCTCTATGTCTATATTCCCACTAAGTGAAGCATATTCATTAAACAAGGCTATTTCTGTACTGAGTTAATAAACTTCTAGAAATAAGATGAATGGAACTTGCTAAAATTCTTAGTAATGAAAATGGGAATTTATTTTCTGTACACGTGACACTTTGACGGGAAGTTAAAAACATTTGATGTGAGCAACACATAAATTTCCCTACAGACTAAGATTCAATTTCTCTCTCTCTCTCTCCCTCTCTCTCTCTCTCTCTCTCTCTCTCTCTCTCTCTCTCTCTCGCTCTCTTTCATAACGCAATAAGTTTAAATTCGCAAAATTATATGGAAACTTATTTGAAGTACATATTTGCAGTTTTAATTTAATTCAATTTTTGTTTATATTTGTCGACTGGCCATATTTTTAAATGGCAGAAAACTGCAAGATCTCGAGAACTGTTAATCTTAGAGTGATGAGGCTGGTCTTATTATTTTCTGCACGAAAAATTGTGTATAAAACAAGCAATATATATACAAATATATATAAACAATATATATATACAAAATAAGTAATAATATATATAAACAATATATATAAACAAAATAAGTAATGATATATATAAACAATTTATATAAACAATATATATAAACAAAATAAGTAATGATATATATAAACAATATATATAAACAAAATAAGTAATGATATATATAAACAATATATATAAACAATATATATATACAATATATATATACAAAACAAACAAGCAATATATATACGATATACACTCATTGCCATAAAAATTTGCACACCAAGAAAGAGTTGTCGGAATCAAACGAAATTTTATATATGTGAGTGAAACGTTAATATAAGTAAGTGATTACAAAATCAAAACAAGCAGATCATTTATTACAGCAAAAACTACAAATAAATGGGGGTTCTAGTATCCTGTTGGGCCACATCTAGCATGAATACATGATGCCATACGGGCGGGCATAGAGGTATACAGGTCTCGTATGGTGTCCTGCGTCATCTGATTTCACAGTTCTTGTACGCGCGCCTCTAGTTCGACCAGACTCGTAGGCTGTTCACCTTCCGTCCCAAGTGCTCCCAGACATGGACGATCGGTGGCAAATCTGGGGATCGGGCAGGCCAGGGAAGGGTGATAATGTGGCCGAGGTATTCTTATGATACCTTTGCTGTGTGTGGCCGAGCATCGTCCTGTTGAAAAATGCCTCCTGGGATCCCTGCATGAGTGGTAACACATGTGGCTTAAGGATATAACGAACGTACTTCTGGCTGTCATGGTTTCATAGATCAATATTAAATGTGACCGAGTGTCGTATGCAATGGCATCCCATACCATCACACTAGCTGTAGAGGCTGTGTGCCGCTGTAAAGCAAAGGCAGGATTGAGGAGTTCACCACGGGGACGCCACACACGTACACAGTGGCCATCAGTGCCCAATTTGAATTTCGATTCGTCGCTGAAGACAATCTATCTGTTTCCATTCGGTTTCAGTCCAATCCCGTCGAGCGCGACACCACTCCAGATCGAGACGACGGTGGGTGGATGTCATTGGTAGCACACGTAATGGGCGCCGCGATACCAAATATCCTTCAATCAGGTGCCTCGCGATGGTACGAACAGACACAGGTGCCCGTAGTGAAGGTACTGCCTGTGTCCGGGTGACGGACAATGATGCAGTTGGCGCTGTGCGTACGTGCCGGGTGATGTGACAGGGTTCTCGGCTATGGTCTACCGAGGGCGTCCTGAGTCTGGTCGCCGTGTATGCGACCTGTCTCTTGTCCACTGGTCCCAACACCTCCTCGCAGTAAAGTTAGAATGGCGTAGGTGGCGGGCTACTAGCCGAGCTGACCACCCGGCTTCCATCATTCCGATAATTATTTCCCTCTCGACCTCTGACAGCTGATCATATTGTTTTCGATGGCGGCGAAACGGCGTCCCTAATAAAAAAGCGTCCCTCTGCAACATATGAAACACAGGCAAAAAGCCTCTGCGTACTTTTTTCTACTCCAGGAAAAACGAAGTTCAACGTCCTCTGGTGGCGTTACGCAATCACGCTGTATTTCTAATCATTTGCATATCTGCCTGACACGTACCTTTCATGGCAAGTTTCGTTACGATCCCACAATTACTTCTTGGTACGCAGATTTTTATGGCAATGAGTGTATATATACAAAAACTTGTGTATAAAACAAGCATTCAATCAATGCATTTACTCACATTTAGCTTTTATTTTATATTTTGATGGTTTTCAAGGGTGATTTCGCAAAAACGGGCAGGTTTATTTTATTTTCGAATGATACCAAAATTTAATCATCGCCAGGCTAACCTACAAGTGACTTGATTATCAAAAGTTATAAAAAATTTTATAGTTAATGATCTAGAGTGGTTTGATACATTGCACAGAGACTCACACATATACGGGCAGATTAACATGCACACAGCCACTACCTTAAAGTAGATTTTTCGTACTTTATTAACGTATAGATCCGCCGAAAACACGAGCTGCGATTTTCGATGCAATTCTATTACATTCCCTGTTCATTGCGATGTATTATAGGGAAAGTAAAAATCACTTTGACAGCAGTTTTAAAGTAATTACCTTGGGGGCAGAGGAGTAAGATGGTAATTAATATATACATACATTTTTATTTTATTTTATTTTATTCAATTTACGTGGCAACTACAGATGAAATCCAGTTACAGTAGCCACACAAGAAATTAAAAAGTACAGAACATAGGATACAAGAATACTAAGTAGTAAACATGTCAAGCGCATTGAAACAGGCTTTTTTAAAACAGGCAGGAGTGAAGTTAAATGTATCAATGTCAGCAGAATAGGTATTATAAAGATCAACAAATTTATAGATAGAATAGCATTTAATGTAGTTGTGTTTAACAGTAGTATTGTGAAAAAGAGTTTTTTTCCTGGTATTATTGACAGGTATGTGAAATTCCAGGCACGAAAGTAAAATAGGGCAATCAATAGTATTATTTAAAAACTTACAATAAAACAAGAGGCAGGACCAGCTTCTTTTTTTAAGAGACATTAAACTATATTTCTGTCTGAGTTCCCTTGTATGCATATCATAAGGATAATAGCCAGTCAATATGTAATCAATAGTACGTAATAGTTTATTTCGCACGATTTCTATCCGTTGAGAATGCAGATTGTAAACAGGGTCCCAAATCATTGCACAATATTCCAAAATTGGTTTAACAAGGATATTATAAATACAAATAATCGTATCAGAACTGTCAAAAACACGAGATCGTCTTAAGGTGAAACCAAGTCTTTGGTAGGCTCTTTTAATAATATTATCGATATGTCTCTGAAAGTTAAAAGTATCATCGAAAGTGATACCTAAATCAATAATATGAGTACATCGAGATAGAGATGAATTATTTAAAATATAATTGTATTAAGAATATTATGGATCCTAGCAATGCTCATTAATTTTGTATCATTGGTGGTAAAAAGTACGCCATACTAATGTTTTTACTAAACGTTTTCCTTGAGACATGCATTTCTCAGGTTCTACTATAAAAATTAGATGATGATCGATAAGATTTTAACATCGAATTCCGAAGGGAGTAGGGGGACTCACTAAGGGTTTCTACTTCCGGTTCCAGTTCCAAAAATTTCCTTGAAGCATATATTTCTTAGGATTCTCAATGGATACAGCTTAGTTGATGACTGAAACGGTTCAGCACCGAATTCCACAGAAGGTGGAGGGATAGACTTCCTGTTCTGGATGTCACTTTCGATCTTTCCGAAAATACGAATGACTGTGCGAAGTATAAAAGAAAATATAAATACTTAATAATTCCTTCAAAAATAAAGTATGCACACCATGCGTAACCATATTAAGGCCTCCTAATAATTTTCTTGTCTTATATCAATTTTGTAAAGCTTAAAAGAGTCATTTTTAGCATATTGATGACGTCGTGTAGTAAAGTTTTTATTTCTGGTTATTACTTTCCTTATATACATAATGTATAAGGAAGGTATTGTGAAGGGGTCGAAAATTCAAATTCGAGTTTTCGACGGGAGAACACGTTTCAAGCATCCCTGATCACTAATCAAACATTTTTGAAGTGGTGTGTGTGTGTGTGTGTGTGTGACTCTGTGTATTTGGTACAAAAATCACAATGTGTAAACACTGGAAGCCTATTGTTTTTATACGCAATTAAATGTTCAGAACCCTCCCTAAATTTTCGCGTGAAATTTTGAAAAAATCGTCATAAAATCAAACTACATTATTCTAACAACACATTAACACATCTAACAACTACATTATTCTAAATAACAGTAAAGAATTAAAAAATAAATTAAAAACACTTGGTAAAATAATAGGATTTCAATCTTTTGATTTTAAAGATTTATTTAATAATATGAAACATGTACGATTTGACTTTAGATAAATTCTTAAACTCAGATCTTAAATATGTAAATTTATTATTTTTGTAATCTTTTTGATTAAGTCTAATAATAGCTCGAAGGCTAAATATTATATAATTCGCAGAAGTTACGGCCCAACATCTGACGAAATTATCTGCCCCAGGCAGAAGGTTGACTTAATACGAATAAAACTCAATTGATAAATTATAAGTATAATTACTGGAAATTAAAGCTTATCGTTTTCTTTATCCCTCTATCATTCTATCATGATTTTGTTTAGCATGCCTACATAATCTCAATAAATCATCCATCTTTCTTACTCAATAATTATTCTTTTAATATCTTTAGTGAGTATAGTGCTACTTACTTATTTGTAACGGTTTTTCATACAACTTCCATTAAATATTATTTGCTGCGTTCTTAATTTTATTAACGCGATAGCTTATATTAAATCAAAATTCTCATAAAAATAATATACATACATAAATACAGTATTCATAAAGTCATAATTCAAATTATACTGATGAAAATAATTATCGTTCTGAATTAACATTTAACACTTTTACTTTTCACCGAAGTTAAGCAGCATCGGGCGCGGATAGTACTTGGGTGGGTGACCACCTGGGAACACCGTGTGCTGTTGGCTCATTTAAGTCGACGTGGTGGTCGAACGGTCAATGCGAGCGTTTACAGCGATCGATCGGCCGCCACGTTGTGGGTTCGAGTCCCAAGTAAGACATGGATGCTATGTGTTGTGGGCGCAGTGTGTTCCGCCCCTTCTGCTGCGCCTAGGGCAACGTACTAGAACTGCAAAATGGTTCACGATTTCGGCCGTACATAGGGCAAACGACGTAAGTCGACGTAGGATCTAGTGCTAGAGTCCAGTGCCTGGCCATTGGAAAAAAAAACAAAAAAAACACTTTTACTTTTCTATACATCATACGGTTATACATTCTCTTAAATGTATATGAATTAGGTATTAATCCTTAAATTTCAAATCGTTTTCTCTCTGCTTTCCTAAACATCAGTACTTAAAGCTGATTTCATCTTATAAAAGTTCACACTGGATATATCTTACCCTCGATGTTAACAAATTTCTAAATTGAATGTTATTTGTTAGTTACGTACTTCTTAGTCATCATCATCGATAAATGGTCCGGAATCCGATACGAGTATTATCATTTTTAGTCCACACGCGATGTGTGCAAATTCCTTCACCGATAAACATTGTTGTGTGCTATATATTTTCTTTTGGCAGTTCGAATATGCATACACGTAACGCTGATGATACCAGATTATAGCTCGACCAATCCGGAGTCACCGAGGCATAGGTCCCACGTCATCGTGGCATGAATGAGTCGAAGTAGGGGATCAACCAATGACTTTCCGCGATCGTTGTTACTTGAATTCGATGTTCATATTAAAATCCGGAGCGTTCGTTCTCTTCTTAGCTAATTAAATTTTTGCTTGAACGCGGTTCATCTTTCTTTTCTTTTCTTCATATTTTTTCCTTTGAGTGGCGTCAGCAGATTTAAATTTATACTTTAAAAGATTCAATAATAAAAAAAAATCTGGTGTGGGCAGCACATTTCCTTATATAATGCAATAAATTTACTACTTTTACAGTAAGAAAATAGATTTTTTTTATAGTAGTTATTTATATTCTTTCCAAGATATTGAATTTTTGTCAATGACTCGTCATTTTCCATGTCGTCATCATCAATGAATCGTCATTGATTTAGCGTCATTTCTATCCATTTGGCGAGTTTTTCATTAATTTAGCAACATTTAAAACGTCGCCAAGTTGGCGACATTCCACCAAATTCGTTGCAAAATCTCGCCAAGCGTTATGGACGAAGAAATAAGTTATTCTTACAGCAGATAAATGACTATTGGCGTTCAAATACAAAAGTATTACTCAAAGTATCTTTTTTCATGAATGGAACGAGCTAGATCCACGAAAATGATGTCGCCAAATTTATCGCATGGTATTACATATGAAAAGTGAACATGCTTCTCACTAAAAAATATATTTTTTTTTATTTTATATGACTTTTTGATAATTTTTTTGAAAAATGGGCAATATCTCATGAACGGTTCATATTAGCGTTCTAAAATTTATGTCAATCGTTTTCTAATGAACAATTACATAAAAAATGTCTATTTGCTTAGCTTTATTAGCGGTTTTGATTTTTTGACGATTTTTTCAAAATTTCACTCGGAAATTTAGGGGATTCTGAACAGTCGATTACGTATAAAAACATTAGGCTTCCAGTGTTCACGAATTGTGATTTTTGTACCAAATGTCGTTCGAATCGGTCCATTCGTTCGTCAGTTATCGTCCCAACAGACTCACTGACACATACACACACACATACACATACTTTCACACACACACACAGATATCACTTCAAAAATGTTTGATTCGTGATCAGGGATGCTTGGAACGTGCTCTCCCGTCGAAGTCGAAAACTCGAATTCGAATGTTCGACCCCGTCACAATACTTTCCTTATACATTATGTATATATGGAAAATAAAAATATAACCCAATTGTAAATTTGTTAACGTTATCAAATACGTGTAAAAATCTATAATTGAAGCACGTGCTAAATCCCCAAATTCGGTAATACATGTATTTACAGAAACCTTTTTGGGCTTCAATATGCTTGATAAGTCAGTCTGTGTATTACACTGCTCACGACTGAAATCGCAACACCATGAAAAAATTAATGTATCCTTATGAAATTTACAGAATATAATTGTAACATGAAGATGTGCAAATGATCAAAAAACCATACCTGGAAAATGAAAGCATGGAACTTTATTGACATTAGATCAATATGGAATAGGCCCACCGAGAGCGGCTATGCAGGATTGAATACAAAGAGGCTTCCAGTCAATGAGATGGTCAATGGTGTGCTGAGGGATGGCGTTCCACACAGCATGCAATTGGGCTTATAACTGAACACGGTTTGTTGGACTTGGAGTTCTTTTAATCGGCGACCCATGATGTCCCAGATATGCTCAATTGGTGACAAATCCGGAGAATGTGCTAGCCAAGACAGGATATCAAAACCTTGCAGATTATTCATAGTTACCCGCGCAGTATGTGGCCTAGCATTATCCTGGGGAAAAACAGTCCAGGTCTGGTTGACACTTACTGCTGTACCACATGTCTCACAATGTCAGAGACGTATCGTTGTGCCGTTATACTGCCCGAAACGTGGACAAAATGTGTTTGTCTACCAAATGTTATGCCACCCTAAGCCATGGTACCACTTAGGGGATCTGTGTGGTGACTGATAGAAAAATCTTCCTGGTGTCGTTGTTGAAATCGTCGCCATACCCGAGTACGGCCATCTGGCATGCAAAACAGAATCGTGATTCATCCGTGAACAGAATATTTCTGCATTCTGTCGACTAATTGAATCTCATTTGACACCACTGGAGGCGACGTAACCGGTGAAGACGTTGAAACAGTAGGTGTCGAAAGGGTCGTCTACCTCGGAGTCTATCATGCAAACGGTTTCGAATTGTTTGCATCGAAACCACGTTACCTGTGGTGTGGTAAAATTGTCGTTGTAAGACTGTTGCTCTGGTAAACGACTCCCAAGCAACGCTTCTCAGAAGCGTACTATCTTCAAATGGTGTGGTGCACCGGAAAGCACAACTACCTGATCTTCGTGTCGTTTCGTTGTCTCTTACGAACCGTAACACGCACCGTTGAACTGTGCTCACATCACGACCCAATAGTTCAGCAATCCTTCGAAGATTTAATCCACCCTTACTTAAAACAATGATTTGTTGCCGTTAAGTTGACGACAACTGAACGTATGCGGTACGTCGACGTACTCTTGGCATACGGTGATGATTTTTACACCCCTGAAACCAATGACGCTACAATTTAGCTGTGATATCGCTCCTCCTTGACCTGACGCTTTTATGCTGCTCGGCAAGGTGTTATGTCACTATGCGTAACGAAACTGTCATCATTTGCATATTCCGCCTTGCTGTTTTCATTGCCTGATTTACAAAAAGCTACACCTACAACTTTATGATGTTACGATTTCAGTTGTGAGCAGTGTAGAAGGCCCAGACCACACGACCAAACCTTGGTCGTGTGGTCTGGGCCTTCTACACTGCTCACAACTGAAATCGTAACATCATAAAGTTGTAGGTGTAGCTTTATGTAAATTAGGCAATGAAAAACAGCACTCACAACTCAAGTTTGGGATTCTTAAAACCCATTATTTGAACAATTACTTTATTACCGTACTTTACATTATTAATACATTATTAATACAATATTTATTAATACATTGGACATACCATATCTAATATTATAAAAGAAGCACCATTCAATAGTAGACCCCTTCTTTCTTATAACCTGGTTATGATTGTGCGTCAGTGTGTATGTGTGTGTGTGACTCTATGAACATATTTCATAACGAATGGATCTAGTTAAATGATATTTGAGACGATTATCGCAGTATATTATCGCCTGTATATATATTGGAATTCAATTGACTTTAAGCATGATCGAACATTTAGAACGCCTAAAATATTTTCAAAATGTTTTTATTCACAGACAATCATTTTAAATAGACAATAACATATATTTGTATTTTTACTTTCCTTATATACATAATGTATAAGGAAAGTATTGTGACGGGGTCGAAAATTCGAATTCGAATTTTCGACGGGAGAGCACGTTTCAAGCATCCCTGATCACGAATCGAACATTTTTTAAGTGATATGTGTGTGTGTGAGTGAGTTTGTTCAGACGATGTCTCACGAACGAATGGGACGATTACAATGAAATTTGGTACAAAAATCACAATCTGTGAATACTGGAAGACTATTGTTTTAAAACATAATCGAATGTTCAGAAGCTCCCCCTTAAATTTTCAAGAGAAATTTTGAAAAAATCATCAAAAATTCAAAATCTTTGATAAAGTTACGCAAATGGACATTTCTTATGTCATTTTCCCTTAGAAAACGACTGATATAAACTTTAGAACGCTAGCATGAACCGTTCTCGAGATTGCACATTTTTCAAATAAATTTATCAAAAAATCTCATAAATTAAAAAAATATATTAACTGTTAAGAAATATGTTCACTTTTCATATGTAATATCATGCGTTAAATTTGGTGACATCATTCTCGTGGATCTAACTCGTTCCATTCACGAGAAAAGATACTTTGAGTAATACTTTTGTATTTGAACTCCAATAGTCATTTATCTACTGAAAGAGTAACCTTTTTCTCCGTCCATAACGCTTGGCGAGATTTTGGCGTCGAATTTAGCGGAATGTCGCCAACTTGGCAACATTTTTAAATGTTGCTAAATTAACGAAAATCTCGCCAAATGGATAAAAATGTCGCTAAATCCATGAAAATGACGGCTAAGTGAAGAAAATTCAATATCTTGGAAAGAATATGTGTATCTACTATAAGAATAACATTTTCACTTTCCTTATATACATAATGTATAAGGAAAGTATTGTGACGGAGTCGAAAATTTGAATTCGAGTTTTCGACGGGAGAGCACGTTTCAAGCATCCCTGATCACGAATCAAACATTTTTGAAGTGATGTCTGTGTGTGTGTGTGTGTGAAAGTATGTATGTGTGTGTGTGGAGAGACGATAACTGACGAATGAATGGACCGATTCTAACAACTTTATGTATTTGTCAAAATATGATTGATAGTTTATACTTGGAGAACTCGCCTGTATAGGCATTCAAGAAGCTAAAATTGCGCTCTCATTGCCAATAACAGCATCCACGGAACGGTTTTGCTCCTTTAATGTGCTGTTTAGTATGGGTTAGCCAGTAGTTAAGTGTCTGCATGAAAATTTGCTATGTATCAGAATTTTGCGATTATCTATACAGGGTTTCTAGAAAAGTCTGTAAGCATTTCAACAACTTTGTAATAAGATATTTCGCGATCCTTTATACAGGGTTTCTCGGAAAGTGCTTAAACATCTCAATAACTGTGTAATAAATTTTTGTGACTTTGTTCACTCTGCCTGTCTGTCCGTGCGCACGATAACTGCCGTAAAAATGATTTTATCAAAATGAAATTTTAGTACGTTGTTCAGACGGTCAGTGGGACATATGGGAATGTAAATGAATAATATCACCCAATTAGTTTTGGATTGAACCCCGGTTGAAAAAGTGATATACATTGAACCCTATGGGATCTAATTTTTCAAACATTTTTTAGCGTAGTTTAAATTCACAAATTGCTTTGAAAATTTTAGGAAATATTTAAATTATTCCATAAAAATATATGTATTAAAGAATGGGGCAAAATATGTTTGGTAGTTTTTGAAATAAAATTAAAATAATAATTACACCCATATTATGTGAAGAGATCATGTGACAAACTTCAAAATAAAATATGGCATCCATCTTTTTTCTCAGTATCAAAACTTAATATCAAAACTTAGTATCAAAACTTAGTATCAACTTAGTATCAAAACTTAACTCTTTTAAATTTGTATTTAGTGTTGCAGCCGTCCTAAAACCGCTTTATTTTTAAGTATTTTCTATGCATCTATATTCTGCGTCAACGCAATTACAATATTTTTGAGTTTAAATGATCATCAACTTTGATTATTTCTACAAAGAATCCTAATTTTAACGCATGCAGCATGTAAACAAATCGAGCTGTAAGATGAGTTGTATAAGAATTGCTGAATTTTTTTAACGTAACATTATTTAGCTCTGGAGTGTGGAATGTAGGTGATATAAATAAAATATTCATTGATTTTACACAGAGAAGCAGACAATTTTATAACATTGTCTTTTTCAATGAAGTTTTAAGCATGGAGTTAGAAAGTACTTTTACCTCTGATTTTAAGTTTTTAAGTAAAATAAATTATTATAGTACTGTGATAATTTAAAATATAACACCGCTGAATGTATCGCATTTTAGTGAGGTTTAAATAAAATCGCATTGCAGTTGAAAAGTGTTTCATAATCAATGCTTTATGCATGATTGATCTTTCTTGTTAATATAGATCAACGTATTCTTGTGACTTAAATCGCAATAAATGTTAATCTCAATTAATAGATGTTCTAGTCAAATCAACAATTTATTATTCCTTAATAGAATATATCTCAATATAATCAAACGTTTTTATTTTAATATTTTCGAAAAGTTGAAAATATTCTTAGAGACCAAATGAACCTTTTTGGCGATCTGTCTGGGTTATAGTTAATTGATTTTTCGATGAATCATTCCAGCTTCCGCATTCAAGGAAGGAATTGTTTAGTAATGAACGACTCCATGATTAATGATTGGTTCCTATATTCGTATTTTAAAGTAATTCATTTTTGTGGTTGTTTCATAAATGCAACGTTAAAATTAACTACAGTTAACTTCTAATTTTTTTCTTCATGCTTCGTTTTTCATCTGCAAAGTAAATTTCACTGATAAATAGGTAAATTTCAGAGATAAATAAATAAATTTCAGTGATAAATAAGTAAATTTTATTGGTAAATAAGTAAATTTTACTGATAAATAAGTGTATTTCACTGATTTTACTTCTACATCTTTCCGTATATATTCCCTTTTTAATTCACATTTATTTATAGTTTACGAAGTACTAACAGTTGAGTTATATAAAACTGAATGTTTTACCAAAATCTTTTAATACTTATTTTTTATACGATTTTATAAAGGATGTATTTTTTTTTCAAAAAATAGTCAAATTCGAAATTTAGAGCATAAATTAGCATTTTGAGGTCTTTTGGACGAATTTAGAATATTTGTGTCTTCTTGTTACTTTTCCTAGACATACATATAGAAAAATTATTGTATCCGGATCAACCCACGCTTCGTGTAGGCGAGATGGTAAGTGGTCACTAAATGTAACATCTTCTGACATAATAAAGTTTTCATCAGCGAAAATAGTTTCGGATTTATTCATAAAAATGACATACATTTTATAGATAGTTCTTTTAACTTGAAAGTGGCGGTATGTAAAACAATATTTTATCTGCAATCACTGTATGGTGCCTTATTTTCAAAGTTTTCGGGCCCTTTAAGCTAAAAATCAATTAATTATAGCATTATTTTGATTAAAATAGTCAGTAGACGGTTTCAGTATTTGAAGAATAACTATTGCTATAAATCGGATAAAAACAACTGTATAAACATTTCATTTATAACTGTATAAACATTTCAAGTATAATAAAATAATTGTCTGCTATAATAAAAAATTAAGATATCTCGTTAACGATTATCTACATACCAATGGAATCTAAATAAAATTGAAAATCTGCCTATCTGTATGTATGTATGTTTGTTTCATCATCACGGGAGAACAGCTGCACCGAATTTCATGAAATTTTGTGAATAGCCTTGTTTCAAGTTACTCCATGTTTCAAATTTCTAGGACCAGGGGTTGTATAGTTATATATTAAAAACGCACAGTTAAAACTTCAATAGACTTAGCATTATGCAGACGATATTCTTTTCCTCCAAGTTATTTAAAGAAAATTATATCATGTCGCTTAGTAATGGATTTAAATCCAATGTGTTTATACGGCAGACGATTTTTATGAAATCTTTTCCGATTTAAATAACAAAGAAATGTATATGAAATAAATGTTATTAAAATTGCATGTTTGACTAGATTGTATCAATTACGGCTTTCATGTTTAAATATTATGGGGATTATTGATATTTTCAATTTATTACGTCATCTTTTTTATTTTGGTAAATATTTTTAAAACTCATCTATCGTAGTGCGGATAATTTTCTATTAATACATGGGCATGTCTTCTAATCTACAAGAATATACGTAATACGGGTATATCTTCCCATAAAATTTTAGAGCTTTCATTTTGGCATATACTAATTTTTTTTTTTTTTTTTTTTTTTTTTTTTTTTGTCTTTCGTAAATATGTTTACAAACAGAACCAATATGTTTATTCTTTAAATCTGCCTGTGACGATAGTTTTGTATAGCAAGAACAGAAATTCTTAAACTTCTTTTTAGAAGCATTAATTTAAATAATTTAATAGAATAGTTTTGAATAATAATGTCATTTAAAATACATAGGAATTTGCACATGATTGTATATTTTAGGTTTTTATAGGGTACATTCCGTACGAAGAACGGGTATAATGCTAGTAAATTTAGCATATTTATTTCTCGCATGATGGTATGAAAGCAAATTTAGTGTGTCAAGCCGTTTTCGAGTTATAACGAAAAGAATGTTGGAACAAAAAAAGTTTGAAATTTAAAATTTTTCTCTCGCTACTTACAGGACAAGTCCGGCGTGTATGCGTTGTAAGTTTTAAGTCCCGCTTGTAAGTTTTAATTTTTGTCTTCATCACTTTGGTCAGTTAGTATGACACAAATCAGAAACTATTGCGGACAGTTTAATTTCATTTAGGTTGCGATATATTAATTATCCTTTTGTATTAAGGAAATGTTTATACTGTTACAAACATCTGAATTGTTAATGAAGAGTTTTAATTTTTTTTAATGTGCTTATAAATTGAGTAAAATGCATATTATTGCTGTGCGAAAATTATGCATGTTTAGATATCATGATGGAGTTTAGCCCCGATGCCTTTTCAGAAAATGCACATCAAGTAAATACTTTTTAAAATTATAGTTTAGTGAAACAGTTGTTTCCCTAAAGTGTTCCAAATAAATATTTTTGCCGGAATTACAAGAATTATCCATTTAAATCAAATTCTTTTAAGTTTGATTATGCAAGGTTCTTAGAAAATTCCTTAAGTATCTCAATAATTTTGTAAGGAAAGATTCATGAATGCACACATTTAGTCTGTTTATAGCATAGTGACCCCCCACACGATCAAATAGGATGCAGCTCCCTTAGCGGAGAATTTAAAAAGTGAATTAACTCTACAATAAAAGCGAGATAGACGAAAAAAGACAATTGTATAGTTGTCGAGTTTCGTCTAATAAATAGAAAGTCATAACCGACAGAAAAAAGCTTATATGGAAGGAAATAAATACCTATCAAGTTGTGTTATCAGTTGCAGTATCAGGATGTATAACACGGTGATACCTTCAATGCTTGCCCAAGTGAGCAGTGATATTCTTTCTGAAATGCAAATGCGCATTGTCTCTAACGGGAGGGGGGTTGGTTAAACAGTTTCTGCACTAGATTTCTGTTAAATGTTGTTTATTGTATTTTTGATAGCAAAGTTCCAGAATAGGCCAGTCTTTCGCAAATAACACTATTGTGTCAAATAAAATGACTCTTGTAAAAGTTTTATGTTCGATTCCTACTCATTAGGAAATGAGTAAGAATCGGCATAAACGTTCTAATTGGTTTTTTCCCTTTGTTGCCGAATTTAAAAAATATATATTTTTAATTCTATACTAAGGACATTGCAATCAATGTCTGATTAACGCATGGAATATCCGGGGACTCGGCGTTAGGCTCCCAAATTTTTAAGGGTCCCTTAATTTTATATGTGATAAAAGAAACTTAAACAGAAATAATTTTTTAATTAATTTAAATCTGGTAATATTAGTTTTTATTTTAAATTATAAAATATGTTAATAGTTTTAAATATCATACATCCATTAAAATACCAATGTATTACTTATTTATAAAGTAAAAAGCTCGAAAGTTTTTTACATATAGTAAAAGACCTTTGGAGCTGTGATCCTGAGCCTCTAAATTTGTTATTTGTTGATATTTTGCTGTGTTTGGTATGCGATGCGTTGAGTGCATGCCCCCCTCCCCAAATTAACACCAGGTTCTAAACCCCGTTTTGGCATGATCAGGCTCTGGTTGATTTTATTCTGTATAAAATGGTCACTTTATTATATATATATTTAACATGCAAACTTATGAACCTTTTTTGACAAAGTTATTTGAGTTTAATGACATTTCTAAAGCATCCTATATGTACTAAAACTTATTATTGTTTATATCTGAATATAAGAATATTATTTCTTGATTATCTTTGCCAAGTTGCAAATATATTTATTAACCAAATGATTAATTTAGATATCTTCTTGAATTATATTTAAGAAAGTAGAAAGTTTGAATCGTTCACGTTTTTATATAGAGAAGGAATTACCTCTTAAGCAATAAATCCTTTATTAAAGTTTCATCACTACATACACATTTAAAATTAATTCCTCTTTTATATATATTTCTTAGATGCAGCTTTAAAAATAAGATAAAATTAACTGCCTCATATAATTTGCTTAATATCTAATTCATTGTAAGTGAATAAGTTGTATTGTTTATCTTTTTACTATTTGTTCATCTTTGCCTTTTCAATTTACATTCATTTATGCGTTTCAAAGCATATTGGTTACAATTAGCATGATATAAAACAATATTATGCCATGCAAGATATTTTTTCACAAATTTTACCTGTATTTCACATATCTTAGACACTTAGATACTTAGATATTAAAAGTAACAGGTAGTGATTACTAATGCCATTTTAATAAAACTTATAATAAAGCTAATATAATATTAATATAATATTTAGGAAAGTGGCAGCGTTTCGCGTCAAGTAATATAAAAATAAAATTGTTAAAATTGAAAAATAATGCCAGCGGTGCCAAGAGTATATTTACTTCACGCCACAAAATGGGGTATTCAGCCTCCTGTATCCCAACTGCAATTATAGCTAGAACAAAAATTTTTTCATAGCTGTCATGGAGCAAACCTAGAGACTAAAATTC
>OX578145.1:127716070-127883570 GCA_951213105.1 Amaurobius ferox
ATCAATCGCTTTCTAATGGGAAATTACATAAGAAATGTCTATTCGCGTAACTTTGTTAGTGGTTTTGATTTTTTGACAAGTTTTTCAAAGTTTCATTCGAAAATTTAGGGGATTCTGAACATTCGATTGCGTATAAAAACAATAGGCTTCCAGTGTTTATGGATTGTGATTTTTGTACCAAATTTGGTTCGAATCGGTCCATTCGTTCGTCAGTTATCGTCTCCACACACACACACACACATCACTTCAAAAATGTTTGATTCGTGATCAGGGATGCTTGAAACGTGCTCTCCCGTCGAAAACTCGAATTCGAATTTTCGTCACCGTCACAATACTTTCCTTATACATTATGTATATAAGGAAAGTAATAAAACATGATAATGATTTTCAAAATTATTCAGGTATGTTCGCATTTTCATAACTTCTATTTCAATAAGTTTTATTTATTGGTGAATAAAAAAAATAGTTTCACATAAAAATACAAAGAATGGATGAAATGCATGAGATTTTAAAATGTTACCTATGTAAGATGGATACAAGATATAACATATTCTCATAGATTAGAAGATATACCCATGCATTTGTGGAAGATTTTCCGTACTACGTACTACAAGCTACAACAATTTTTGCCAAAATAAAACAATGACATAATAAATTTTAACTATCAATAAGCCCCAAAAATATCAATAATAATAATGACCGTAATTGATATAATCCAGTCAAAAATGCAATATCAATGAAATTTATTTCATACGTATACATATCTTTATTATTTAAATCGGAAAAGATTTAATAAAACTCTTCTGCTGCATAAACACATTGGATTTATATCCATTGCTAAGTGATATAACATAATTTTCTTCAAATAAATTGGTAAGAAATATAGTCTGCATAATGGTATCTCTATGGAAGGTTTAATTGTTCGTTTTTAATTAATATCTTAATATTTAGACAACCCCTGGTCTTAGAAACTCGAAACACGTACTAAATTTTAAGTGGGGTTATTCCAATGTTACCCATAAAATTTCATTAAATTCGGTTCAGCCATTCTCCCGTGATAATGAGACAGACAGACAGATTTTCAATTTTCTTTATATAGATTATACAATTGCTATGTCAAAAATATAAAATAACATAAATATGCACATAACTGTAAAGTCTTGTGTAAATACAAATTTTAGTACATTCCTACATAAGCTGATAATGATATGTAAGAAAATAACAAAAATACAAAATTGAGTAAAATTTTTGAGTGGATAACAATTTCTTCCTAGCTATTGACATATTTACATTTGTCAGCTGAACCATATCATTTATGAATGACTGATTCTGGATTTAAATTATCCAAATGTAGACTTTTAATAGATATAATGCAAGTTTACTCACTTTGCTTATTTTCAATCTATTTCTCTAAATCTATATAAATATAAAATTGAAAATCTGTCTGTATGTGTGTCTCATCATCATGGGAGAACAACTGAACCGAATTTAAATGAAATTTGTAGATAGCCTTGAAATATCCTGACTTAAAATTTAGTCCATGTTTTGAGTTTCTAAGACCAAGGGTTGCCCAGATATTAATTAAAAACGAACAATTAAACATTTCATATAGCATTAAGCAGATGATATTTTTCCGCCAATTTGTTTGAAGAAAATTTTATCATGTCGTTTAGCAGCAAATTTAAATCCAATTTGTTTATACGACAGCTGATTTTTATTAAATCCTTTCCAATTTAAATAATAAAGATATATATATATAAAATAAATTTCACCGATATTGCATTTTTGACTGGATTATATGAATTATGGTCTTCAGGTTTAAATATTATTATTATTGATATTTTCAGTTTATTATGTCGTTGTTTTATTTTTGCAAAAATTTTTGAAACTCATATATTGTACGTAGTACCGAGTAATCTTCTACAAATGCATGGGTATATCTTCTACTCAGTGGCTTATCTTGACTCTAAAAAGTGTGTGTGTGTGTGGGGGGGGGGGGTTTAGCATTTGCTTATGCGACGGTTATTTTAAATGAAAAATACGCATAACAATAAAAGGCCTTGAAAAAGTAAGAGGGCCTGCCCCCCCCCCCCCCCAAGCATACGCTGCTGCTTCTATTCTATGAGAATATAAGCAGTACAAGTATATTAGCCCATATTTTGGCATATATTGGAATCAATTACGACCTTTTAGGTTTTAAGATTACGGAATTATTGATATTTTCAATTTATTACGTCATCTGTTTTATTTTGGTAAAGATTCTAGAAACTCATAAGTTGTAGTATGAGTCCTATACAGTTTTAGCTCTTTTATTTTGCATATATTTATTCAACTTCATATATTTTGTAAATTTGTTTGCGAACAAGACCAGGACATTTTACTCTTCAGATCTGCTCGTGAAGATAATTTTGTATAGCTAGAACAGATATTCTTTAACTTCTTCTTAGGAGCATTAAATTAAATATTTTAATAGAATATTTTGATTAACAATGTCATTTAGTATATTATAGGAATTTGCACATGATTGTGAATTTTAAATTGAACTTGACAACTTGAATGTTGCAAAGAACAATGTTTCATTTTGACAATCTAATTGATGCATGACTAATAAAAGAAGATTGATTTTGTGAGTTGCATAATATAAACAAAGCAAATAATTTTTAAATTGCATCTATGCAGAACAATTTTTGAAATCTGGAAACTTTGTTAAGTGCCATTGACACATGGCTCTCAAAATGAATAAATTATATCTATATATCACATCTAGCCATCAATTATAGCGTTTAATATTCTATGCTATTCAATAATACGAAGGAGATTTAAATATATTTAAATCTCCTTGAATAATACCGAGATCGTCATTAAAACAAAATACTCCTTGCACAGGCGTAGTTCATTTTAAGCATCAACTATAACTCAGAATTTAATATTCTAAACTATCTAATAATACTAGTATACGATAGTAAATTTAACAGCTGAGTGATGATGCGTTCGTATTCTAAACTACCATCTCCGTGCACAGGCGCAGTTCTCTGAAGCTACTATTGGTCGTCGGTATTGACGTCGGGTGACGTCACATCATGACATCGGAGTGGGTCCGGTGCTATTTATCCGCTCGTATTTTTATAGTAGATACTTATTTCTCTTCCAAGATATTGAATTTTCGTCAAATAGTCGCTATTTTCATTGATTTAGCGTCATTTTTATCCATTTGGTGAGATTTTCCTTGATTTGGTAACATTTAAAAGTCGCCAAGTTGGCGACATTCCGCTAAAATCGTCGCCAAAATCTCGCCAAGCGTTATGGACGGAGAAATAATTTAATCCTATAGCAGATAAATGACTGATTGCAATTTTTCACGGATTGCAATTTTTGTACCAAATTACGTTCGAATCGGTCCATTCGTTCGTCAGTTATCGTCTCTCCACCCACCCACCCACCTCAAAAATATTCGTGATCAGGAATGCTTGAAACGTGCTCTCCCGCTAAAAACTCTATTCGAATTTTCGACCCCGTCACAATACTTTCCTTATACATATTGCCGAGTCTTCCTTATACGTCTTAACGAGAGTATAAAGATATTTTAGAGAAATAACAAGCAAACTTAAAGAATAATATCATTCATATTTTCTACATTTTCTCAAGATTTTTTGACGCTTAAATCTCTTTTGACGTTTCAGTACGTTTTCCATCCCATTCTCTCTAACTCAATAATGCTCTGTCAAATGACGTGATACCAGATAGCAGCCAATGACAGTTGGAATGAAATGTCAGAA
Organism: Amaurobius ferox; assembly: GCA_951213105.1. Taxonomy (NCBI): domain Eukaryota; kingdom Metazoa; phylum Arthropoda; class Arachnida; order Araneae; family Amaurobiidae; genus Amaurobius; species Amaurobius ferox. Next base: position 127,719,847 of record OX578145.1, read on the forward strand.
AGCCTATATATCATCAGAAGATGTAATCTATGAAGTGTTCTTCAAAATTTTCCAGTTTGCATTAGAGAAAATGAGAGATAGAGTACAGAAATAACTGAAGAACGAATGCAGGTGGCAAAATAAAGGCTCACATATTTTATGTAAAAATTTCTAACTATGTCTTGTTGCAACATAACTTTCAAACGAGGACGATAATAGAAGAACCTATTACTCAATTAGTGAACTAGAATAAGAATGTACCCGAATGATTATATTTCAAAAGAAGATATATGAAAAAGAAAAATGGAAAAGGAATAAAAACAGGGTTGCTTACAGGGAAGTAGAAAGGCCAAGGGGGATTGTGACCCCTTGTTCCTGGTTGAAGCATGCTTTGAGACCCGGGTTTAAAATTTTCCCGCAAATTCCACAGTGCGAGCGGAACCTGGATTTGGGTGATATATTCACAATTCACCCCTCCAATTTGGGTGATATATTCACAATTTGTGTACTGCGTCCACTTGTATACTACGTACATTATACAGGTGTAAAAGCAGAAACTAAAATCCGAAAAATGTATACAGTTTAGCTATAAAACGAGATTTTGTCAAAACAAGTGACCTTGCGTAATATAAAAAACCGCTAACGTTATTTGGATCCAATTTGGGTGATATATTGCATACATTGTACAGATGTGAAAGCAAGAAATAAAATTCGAAAAATGTATACAGTTTAGTTATAAAACGATATTTTATCAAAATAAGTGACTTTCTAAACGTCCGCTGAAGCGATTTAGACCGTATTTGAGTGGTATTTTGAGTATATTGTGCAGATATGAATGCAAAAATTATATTTTTAAAATATAGATAGTTTGGTTTAGAGGTTGAATACCCACTTGTTTTGCAAGGAAAGTCTCGAAATTACCCTGATCCTCTAGTTCGTGACCTCCCAAAGATGTAAAGTCATCCCGTTATTATGAAGGAAGCATGTAGTGAAAATCTTTTATTGACTATGTAATATTTTAGCTTATAAACTCGTAAAATATAAAGTTATATGAAGTTTTACTCAGAAAAGAACTGGAACTTGTGACATTATCCGGAGATAATCACTCTACAGAGATAGCTGGAAGGGTTATGGAGATAACTTCAGTTTTAAAAATCTATAAACTATTGTGTGTCAAATAATCGTTTAGATATATTATCAATTACTTTCAAATATACAGGGTGATTAAAAAAAGATAGGCCAAACTTTACGAGGTAGTAGTATATGCCAAACCAAGCATTTTTCGTCATAGTTTACCGGGTCGGAAATGAAACGTAAAGGCGTTACAGAGCACTTACTCGTTAGAAAACGGCAGCTTCGCAGACTTAAAAGCGTCATTCAGGTTGTTATTTTCTGGTTGAAGTTGAAAACCACGTATGCAAATTTCATCTGGGGAAGAAGAAGAACCCTCATGCAAATTTTCGTAACACCGAATGTACGACCTTGTCAATTTGCAGTAGTTATTTGTAGCTCCAACTTTTGAGACGATGGAGGAATTTACAAATAGATAAAAAGCTGATATGCATTTCATTTATGGAGCTGCAAATGGGAATGGCAGGGAGGCACAACGATTGTACGGGGAACGTTTCCCTCATAGGCCTTTGCCTAATCGTAAAACATTCGAACGCTTGCATCGGCAGTTCTGGTAATCGGCAGATTGGGCGAGCTGGTCCCATAGCTTGGCCTCCACGATTGCCCGATCTCTCGTGACTTGACTTCTTTTTGTGGGGATATCTCAAGAGTTTCGTCTATGACACTGCCTTAGAATCTGAAGAGGAATTTGTCTCCAGAATTCTGGCCGCTGCTGCCGAAGTGCGCGAAATGCCTGGTCTGTTCGAGAGAATTCGCCAATCCCTCCATCGCCGCTCTGAGACGTGCATTCAGGTTGGCAGTCGCTCTTTTGAGCCATTACTGTAATTGTTTATTAAATGTCATTTCATAACTTTTAAGTCATTCTTGTGTTTTCGCCTCATCTCATCGGTTTCACCATTAAGCGCCCATTAGCGCCTTTACGTTTCATTTCCGACCCGGTAAACTATGACTAAAAATGCTTGGTTTCGTGTATACTACCACCTCGTAAAGTTTGGCCCATCTTTTTTGAATCATCCTGTATATTCTTCATAGTCATAGAATTCGCCGATAGGTGTCGTTACAGAAGTTAGGAGTTACGTTTTCAGTGCAAAGGTAGCTGCTATTTATGTGCCTTTTCAGCGTCACAAAACAACCGATAACTGCAACGGCAGAAATACAATTTGTTATGTATAAAATTCTTATTTAATTATAAATCTTTATTTTTCCAGTAAAAATTTTCATAGAAAGTTTTCTTGCTGCCAGAGCAGTTATCGCCTATTTGCTGCTGAGATGTGTTCAAAATAAGAAACCTATTCACAGATGCTCTTTGCTACCTTAAGGCGCGGGTCCGAATGCATCTATCAGTTTAAATACGTCTTCCACCTTATTCCAGACCATGAAGGTAAAAGACAAAAGTTAAACTTTCATGCTGGGAAAAAGCTAAAATAGTTTGAAACATTAATTCAGGTGGCACAGGGACAAGATAAACCCCATTGAATTGTATGTATTTCAATGGTGAAAGGCTGGTATTGAATAAATAACATTTATTTAAACTGTTAATTTTGCAGAAAATAAATATCTGTTCAATGCAAATTATAACGCAAACAGCAAATATTCCCATATATTCAAATTTATTTTACCTTTCTATTTATTTTTATCTCCATATATTCTGAACACTGTCCATAATTAAAAGTACTTATTATTACTTTCCTTATATACAATAATGTATAAGGAAAGTATTGTGACGGAGTCGAAAATTCGAATTCGAGTTTTCGACGGGAGAGCACGTTTCAAGCATCCCTGATTATGAATCGAACATTTCTGAAGTGATGTCTGATGACGAACGAATGGACCGATTCGAACGAAATTTGGTACAAAAAATTACAATCCGTAAACACGGGAAGCCTACTGTTTTTATAGGCAATCAAATGTTCAGAACCCCCCTAAATTTTCAAGTGAAATTTTGAAAAAATCGTTGAAAAATCAAAACCTCTAATAAAGTTACGCAGATAGACATTTCTTATGTAATTTTTCATTAGGAAACGATTGGCACAAATTTTAGAAGACTAACATGAATCGTTCTCGAGATATTGCACATTTTTCTAAAAAATTATCAAAAAATCATATAAAATAAAAAAAAAAATTTCCTATTGAGAAACATGTTCACTTTTCATATGTAATACCATGCGATAAATTGGGTGACATCATTCTCGTAGATCTAGCTCGTTCCATTCATGAAAAAAGATACTTTGAGTAATACTTTTGTACTTGAACGCCAATAGTCATTTATCTGCTGTAAGAATAACTTATTTCTCCGTCCATAACGCTTGGCGAGATTTTGGCGACGAATTTGGTAAAATGTGGCCAACTTGGCGACTGTTTTAAATGTTGTTAATTAACGAAAAACTCGCCAAATGGATGAAAATGACGCTAAATCAATGAAAATGACGACTCATTGACGAAAATTCACTATCTTGGAAAGAATATAAATATCTACTAAAAAACTAATCTATTTTTACTTTCCTTATATGCATAATGTATAAGGAAAGTATTGTGACGGGGTCGAAAATTCGAAATCGAGTTTTCGACGGGAGAGCACGTTTCAAGCATCCCTGATCACGAATCAAACATTTTTGAAGTGATGTCTGTGTGTGTGTGTGTGTGTGAAAGTATGTGTGTGTGTGTGTGTGTGTGTGAAAGTATGTGTGTGTGTGTGTGTCAGTGAGTCTGTGGAGACGATAACTGACGAACGAATGGACCGATTCGAATGAAATTTAGTACAAAAATCACAATCTGTAAGCACTGGAAGCCTATTGTTTTTATACGCAATCGAATGTTCAGAACCCCCCCTAAATTTTCGAATGAAATTTTGAAAAAATCGTTAAAAAATCAAAACCACTAATAAAGTTACGCAAATAGACATTTCTTATGTAATTTTTTATTAGAAAACGATTGACATAAATTTCAGAACGTTAACATAAACCGTTCTCGAGATATTGAACATTTTAAAAAAATTATCAAAAAATCATATAAAATAAAAAAAAATATTTCCTATTGAGAAACATGTTCACTTTTCATATGTAATACCATGCGATAAATTTGTAACATCATTCTCGTGGATCTAGCTCGTTCTATTCATAAAAAAAATATACTTTGAGTAATACTTTTGTATTTGAACGCCAATAGTCATTTATCTGCTGTAAGAAAAGCTTATTTCCCGTTCATTACGCTTGGCGAGATTTTGGCGACGAATTTGGTGGGATGTAGCCAACTTGGCGACTTTCTTCAATGTTGCTAAATTAACGAAAAACTTGCCAAATGGGTAAAAATGACGCTAAATCAATGAAAATGACTCATTGACGAAAATTCAATATCTTGGAAAGAATATAAATATCTCTTATAATAATAATCTAATTTTTTTAACTGTAAAAGTAGTAAATTCATTGCATTATATAAGGAAAGTCATGTGCTGCCCACATCAGATTTTTTTTTACTTATAATTAGAAACTTTAATTTAAAGTAATTAAAAATACGTATACTACCACGCCTTCCTGTTGTGTCAAATGAGACAAGATGGGACTTTACTAATACTAGCGAAGCCTGCATAAATTTTTCAAATCATTGTGGTATTTTCAAGACTTTCGATAGGAGTTTTATTTTACTCCATGCTTCAGACTACTCACCTCAACGATATTCTGTCAAGTCACGTGATATCTGAAACCATCCAGCAGTTATGACGATGGATGAAATGAATTCTACCGCTGATGAGAAATTGATGATGTATGAATTTGTGCTGTATGATACATTTTATCTACATTGAGATTGATCGTCGAGTGCAGGAAGATTTAGAACAACTCTTTATCATTTTTGTTTGCAAAAAGAGAATTCTTAATCTTCATTTAATGCATCCACGATTTTAAAGATAAGTGTGAAATGTTAGATAAAAGAATATGTATTAAGTATAATATATAATTTAAAATTAAAAAATTCATTTAAACAGTGGCTCAGAAACGTTGGATTTCAAAGCCGATTTAAGATATGGAATACATCATTTTTAATGGCGTTGATTTCTGTTCCAATGGAAATCATAAATGTTACAATAAAATATATTACCATTTTTTAAATATATACCATTTGTATATACCATTTTTACCCATGATAAAATATATTACCATGTTTTAAACACACAATACTTTCCCTTTCTTCTCAAGAATTATTTGTAAATATCTATATCATACAGATGATTGAGATTGACTGATGATTGAGACTGACTGATGATTGAGACTGACTCAGTCCAAACTGTTAAATTTAGAAACTTGCATACATGGAGAACTTGAAATTTTGTATAAAATTTTGCATACACGGAGAACTTGAAATTTTGTTTGAATTTTATTCATGGAATTTTTTTTAAATTTATAAATCGCGGATTATGTTGTTCTAACATTCTTTTAGTTCTTAGTCGAGGATGGCTAAACACACAACATTCGTTTTTATACCACTATGCACAGAAAAAAATATCCCAAATTTTATTAATTAACTCTATTGGTGTAAAATCAAGCATTTTTCAGATATTTTAATTTATAGCAGACGATTATTTTTGTTATATTTTATCAATGAATTTATTTTCAGTTTTTGATTCGATTGTGGTGATTTGGTAACTGAGTTACGTTTCAAATGTCGAAATAGTTTGATGATTTTTCTTTAGTTCAAACTGTTGAAAAATAATGCTATGTCTAAAAACGTTGAAAATAATCTGAAAGCAACATACAGCGATCGGATATGAAATAGTGTTACACACCGCAATTTCCATGAACACGGCGGCAGTTTTGGCAGTGCCCGGGTTCAATTCCAGCCACTGCCAAAACTGTCGCCGTGTTTATGCGGAGTACGATCACGTTAAACATGTGGGTCCGAAAGTCCTTCCGAGAGGTTGGTGGTAGGGGAAGGAGGGTACGGTCCCTGTGGATGCCTCCCCCACTGGGTTCCGGTCTAAATTGGGTGGCACTTCCCGACCGTCCAAACTGTTACCTTACACCTTTCTGGTAGGTCGGACGGTCTGGGTTTCAACAACAACAACACCGCAATTTCCATGCTATAAAATATGCGCCATTTTTATTTATGCATCAATTTGAAAAAGTTTTTAATATTCAGAAGCGTATTTCACTATATGGTGGTGGTGGCGTGGCTGGAAATAGCTAGTTTGTACTAATTTTGTTATTAAAATACCAATTATAATAAGTTTTCCAAAAATTTACTGACTATTGAACTCAACAGTTCTCTGCTGTACCGTGATGCTCGAGATGCATCGAACGAAATCTCTGCAAGGCTATCATCATTCATTACAGTGTGAAAGCAATATACTAAGTGCTTGCAAAGATTACTTTCACGTTATCAATAGACTAAAGCTATTTTGACCGATGGAGATGGGGAAAGAAAACTCTGGATTTCTTCTTACCGAAAAGGAATTTATGTATTTTTCAACTAAGAGTGACATATTGATGATGGTAAAAAATTTTATGGTAGATGCGGTGATTTTGTTTACGTTTTTTTAGCACTCTATCATTTGGAAAGCTTGAGCAACGTTACATAAGTACAAATAACACAATGCAACAAATACAACATTTATTTCTACTTACACTGTAAACAGTTACAACCATGTTACTGAAAGTTTCAGAGGAATCAGCTGTCAGTAATAGGGAGTAAGGTTCCTGATAGTTATGATATGATATATATATCAGAAACATGTAATAATAACAATAATCAATTCAAGTAATCGTGAAATATTAACATCACTATAGAAGTAAAGCCACTGCCATAATGACTATAATAGAAAAAAACAACACCGGTCTAACTTCGAAGATAAACCAGGATTAAATTGATCTTCAGGTCTGAGTATTTAATTCTAATTAACCCAAATAATGCCTGTTTCAGACTGGTCAATAGTACATTACTATAAATGCCCAAACTCAGACTACAGGTATCAAAAAATGAAAAATTGTAGATAAGAAAAATTAGGAAATCTATTATTACCATGAGGCAGGAACCCTTCTTTTTTCACCACTTGCAAGTGCGATCGACCCAACAGTATGAAAAATATTGAGCAGCACCGAAATGAACCTGACGAGGTTCAACCTAGGAGGCAGAACATACGTTAACAGCGACCCTCCCAGATTCATCCAGTGAGTCAGAGCCGGAGACAGGACAATTACCCATATAAGTAAAACAGAACATGAAACATAGATGAAATTCCCACTAAACAAGTGATTCAAAGAAGAAATGGATAAACGAGAATGCCACTATACACCATTATAAGGGCGCTCAAATCGTAGTATCAAACTGGCTTAAGTTACAATTTTTTAGCGAAAATAAAATTCAAAACATTAATGTTAATGTATCTTATTTTCCGATTTTTTATTTTTCTAATTTTTTTAGTTTATTTTATTATTATTCATTTTTATTTAATTATATAATTAATAAATAATTATAATAATTATACACACACACACACACATATATATATATATATATATCCTGAGTCTGATACTGCTTACTATTTTGGAAAGACTACTTTCCACTTGTCCTGAGTCCTATACTGCTTACTATTTTTGAAAGTCTTCAGACACATTAGTTTTCGTTCAAGTGTATTCATTCTGGTGTCCACTCGCTTTGACGAAGAGATGTAAAATGCTCTGTCGAATGTTCCCCTGCGAACGTGTAAACTCCCACGTGGTGGATGTGCCTGTGAATTAATATTTCTGTTTTTTATATTTCTGGTTTATAATTCACTTGGTTTTTATTATCTTTCCTTCCAATAGCCAGTAGACAGTTCCAATGGTGTCCATAGGTAAATACTATCGCCATTGTCAGAAACTGGCTATTCTTTCGGTTTTAATTCGAATTATATGGCTGTCCTGATGAGAATGCAATTTCGAACTAACAGCCGTTTTTTGTGTAGTTTCAGTTGATTGTTCACCGTGTCTTGATCTTCAATCTTGAGCTATTTATTATTGCCTTTTCTCATTTTTGGGGTGTTTGCTTTTTTATTTTATATATATTTATATACATATACCTTTTTAATTATGAATTTTGTATTCTCATCTTCCCCTCACCCCCTTTCCATTATAGTGATAAGTTACCTTCTATTTTTATCCTTAGTCTTGGACTATAGTTACTTATTTGTAACAGATGTGCTATAGAGATGGGGTTTTTTGTACTTACCGTAGTTTATGCATAGTTTTCGTTTAAAAAATTTCAATTTATATATATATATATATATATATATATATATATATATATGGCAACATTGGTCTAGTCATATTTTGCTCGTCATGGTTGCACTAATGAAGTGTATTTTAAGGTATTTATGTTTCCTTTATTGTTCCAATCTTTATGCTTGTCGTCCATATAACACAAGTTTATAGATAAAATCTTTCTTGTGTTTCAGAAACAAGCATTTCTGTGTTCATTTCGAAGGGATATATGGACTTGAAGAGAATGTTTTCGAAATGAACTTATCTTAAGCCTAAAGCTCTTCCATGTGCAAGTTTTTTTGCTTGATTTTTTAGTTTTCCTATTTTCATTCCTCATTTTTGAAATTTGTTGATTGTCTTTGTCTTTATGACCTGCATTACGCTTTATTATTTCCTCTTTATGTCTTAATTTCTTTTATTTCTTTGTATTTTGTAGAAAATTTTGGAATAGTGTTTTATGAGTTACTACATACATTCTAACATTGGATTTACTTATTCATATTTATATATATATAAAATTTATATTTTACTGCTTTTTATATTATACATTTTATGGTGATTTTTAATTTTGATTTTATATTAAAATGTTATACTTTAAAAAGAGTTGAGAATGAAGTGTGCCTGTGCCCAAGTCTTGTTTTGGAGGGGGGGGGGGGATATGATACAGAAATTTTAAGCTTTCCGTACTAATGTACCCTCTTCTTTCATAATAATTATTCCAAATTCCTATTTCATGTCCAGCACGTATTCCAACTATATAATTCTATCTCACGCCACTAATATTAACAAAGTCTGCCAGCACTTCCTCTTTTCCTTGACCATACCATATATGGTCACTAATATTAACCTCTGCATAAACTTTCTCATATGAAACTGCTTCCCCATTACATTTTTAAACCATACTAATAATAATAACTTTAATTTGTCTTCAGGATTTGTACATAAAATTTTAAATTTTAATTTAATGTGGTTGGATACATGCCAGTCATATAAAAAATGTGTTTCCCATTAATTTTTTAAACACATTTTTATTAGTATACAAAATATCCTGAAGACAAATTAAGGAACACCATTTTTTCTAATAAAAAATATTTTTATTTTGTGAACTGAGTTTCTTAATTCATAATAATATAAATTTTAAAAACTTTAATGCTATTTTACGTTTTAATTTTTTTAAATATTTAAATATTTTTACTTTCCTTATATACATAATGTATAAGGAAAGTATTGTGACGGGGTCGAAAATTCGAATTCGAGTTTTCGACGGGAGAGCACGTTTCAAGAATCCCTGATCACGAATCAAACATTTTTGAAGTGATGTCTGTGTGAAAGTATGTGTGTGTGTGTGTGTGAAAGTATGTTTGTGTGTGTAAAAGTGTGTGTGTGTGTGTGTGTCAGTGAGTCTGTGGAGACGATAACTGACGAACGAATGGACCGATTCAAACGAAATTTGGTACAAAAATCACAATCCGTAAACACTGGAAGCCTGTTGTTTTTATACGCAATCTCGAATGTTCAGAACCCCCTAAATTTTCCAGTGAGATTTTGAAAAAATCGTCAAAAAATCAAAACCGCTAATAGACATTTCTTACGTAATTTTTCATTATAAAACGATTGACATAAATTTTAGAACGCTAACACGAACCGTTTTCGAGATATTGCACATTTTTCAAAAAAATTATCAAAAAGTTATATAAAATAAAAAAAAATATTTCCTATTGAGAAACATGTTCACTTTTCATATGTAATACCATGCGATAAATTTGGTGATATCATTCTCGTGGATCTCGCTCGTTCCATTCATGAAAAAAGATACTTTCAGTAATACTTTTGTATTTGAACACCAATAGTCATTTATCTGTTGTAAGACTAACTTGTTTCTCCGTCCATAACGCTTGGCGAGATTTTGGCGACGAATTTGGCGGAATGTCGCCAACTTGGCGATATTTTTAATTGTTGCCAAATTAACAAAAATCTCGCCAAATTGATAAAAATGACGCTAAATCAATGAAAATGATGACTAATTGAAGAAAATTCAATATCTTGGAAAGAATATAAGTATCTACTATAAGAATAACATTTTCTTTAACTGTAAAAGTAGTAAATTCATTGCATTATATAAGGAAAGTCATGTGTTGCCCACATCAGATTTTTTTTTAATTTATTTTGCGTAGCACATTTACACCCAGTGAATAATAAAATATTTGTGAAAAAAATTTTGAAGAAAAAATAATATTCATAAATAAAAGAAATAAAATTTTCTGTCCCAAATTTCCCATTAACACCTTTAACAAACATGAAGGGTTTTTAACTATTAGTTTCATGTATTAACTATATAGTCCTCATGTTTCCCGGTGTTAAAAATACATTTAGGTCGTAAAACTGTTTTTACGTCAAAATTTCGAAATAATTTATTAGTATCAGAAAATAAAAATATAAGCATTACTTAAAAACATTTTTCCCACTCATTTCAAGATGTCTTAGCTTTCGAAATATCTTCAGGCTTTATTACACGTTTTTGATCCAGACCACTTAACTCAACTCCACTCAACGAATCTCTGCCAAGTCACGTGACAGCGGAGGTGGATTATCCAGGTGACTGATGAATTGAAATCTCTGTCAAGCTACCTATCATTACAACGCAGAAGTAATCTTAAGTTTTTTTACTGATTACATCTCGGCTTGAATGTGAAAAAAAAAGTTGTCAATTTTGGTCCTCTGGATTTCCTCCTTAATAGAATCGGATAAATCTTTCAAGCATTGATTGGGAAATTGATGATAGTGGAAAAATTCGGAGTAGATGAATTTATATTTAATGTGTCCAGTTTATTTTATATAGTGCAGACATGGGGTTAGAAATAAGAAAACACTCTTCTTGTTGCAACATTCTTCGAGAACGGCTAGCAGTTAAAAAAAGAAAATTAGTTTTATACTATCCACCAGCTTTCTCAAGACCTCCAGAAATCCACTTTGACCTAGAAGGCTAAATATTTGCACAATTGTATCGTCCACGGAACAAAGCGGGATTTACGATTTTACACTCGGGGGGCGGGCAAAATGGTGGAGGGGAAGGGGGTTAAAGGACTTTACAGACTGCCTAGAATCGGTGAATTAAAAGGCTGAAATTTTGCATTAGTATCGACTACGGAATCAGAACCAAATTGGGCTAATTTTTATGTTCCCTACATCACGTGGTAATATATAAGAAAAGTATTAGAATCATGTCGAAAATCGGAATTTAATTTTCGATCCTTTAATTTTCGATTAAATGGATCAATTCAATTATCATTGTGAACATATTTAATATTCATGATTTGTTTGTTCTGTTTTAGATATAAAACAAAAAATGTTTCGAGACCGGTGTATGTTAGCATCCTGTAACCGATGTCATTCATATTAAACAAGAAAGATCAATCATGCATAAAGCATTGATTGTGAAACACTTTCCAATCGAAATACAAAATGCGATACATTCAGCGGTGATATTTTTTTAATTATCACCTAACTACGATTATTTATTTTACTTGAAAACTCGAAACTTCATCGAAAAAATGAACTTTATTTAAATGACGTCAACGAGATATAAATCGTCTGGCTCTCTATGTAAAAGCTGTGAATATTTCATTCGTACACTTTTATTCCAGACTTAAATAATTTTGCGGGAAAAAAATTCAGCAATTCTTATACAACTCATCTTTACAATCACTTGTTTACATTCTCTATCCATTAAAATTAGGTTTCGTTGTAGAAATAATCAAAATCTGACGATCGTTTAAACTTAAAAATATTGTAATTGCATTGGCGCAGAATATAGTTGCACAAAAATTACGCAAAAATAAAGCGGCAACACCAAAATATAAATTTAAAAGAACTTTAGAAATTACGATTTTTACTCTGGTTAAAAAGATGGATGTCATATTTTATTTTGAAGTGGGTCACGTGATCTCTTCATATAATATGGGTGTAATTACTATTTTAAATTAAAAAAAAATAAAACTACCGAAGATATTTTGCTAAAAATTTTTTTTATATATTTTATGGGATAATTTGAATATTTCCTAACACTTTCGAAGTAAGTTGAAGACCCAGACCGTCCGACTCATCCGAAAACTTGAGCAACCATTTCGACGGCCGGTTTCGAAGTAAGTTGTGAATTTTAAATTCGCTTAAAAATATTTGAAAATTAGGTCCCATATTGTTCAATATATTTCACTTTTTCAACCCGGGTTCAATCCAAAACTAATTGGATGATATTATTCATTTACATTCCCATATGTCCCATAGATTGGCTCAACAACAAACTAAAATGTCATTTTGATAAAGTCATTTTTATAGCAATTATTGTGCGAACGGACAGGCAAAAAGACAGACAGACAGACAGACAGAATGAACAAAGTCATAAACACTTTTGAACTTTGTTGTAAAGTGTTAATAAAAAGGTGAAAAATAAAATAGCTATTTTTGTAATTTTGCAAAACATAGTTATGTTCGTTCAATTTCTTCACCCCCTAAAAGAAACCCAAAGTTTCCTTTTGGTCAATTTACCTCCAAAAATCAATAGACCATCTATTGAAATTCTGATATTCATCTATTGAAATAAACGTACAAAATTTAATCTGATTTACTCTGCTTGTTTGATAGATGTAGTGCATAAACAGGCAGACACGCTCGTGAAAAAGAAATGCTTGATATATGCAACACCAGCAAGAATATTTGCTATCTGTTATAATTTTAAAAACCTGCATGAAGATCGACATAGTAAGTCCTACCAAGCAGCTGGCTCCAAATTTCAGAGACTGTGCTCAGATTGCACGACGCTGAAACGGGCAAAGTTTATACTAAGTAGTTTTCTAAGGTTTTCAGCTCCATTGCAACTATCAGGATTCATGGTCCCTAGTAGAAACTTTCACTGATGCTGTCTTTTGCAATAGGAGCGGATCCAAACTTTGGGAATGTCTTTTTTAAGCTGGTTCTGTAATTATGATCAATACGATTAAAAAAGATAAACGATCAAATAAATGATTATAGAAAACGATCGTAGTCGAATACAATTCGTTATAGAAATATATAGAACTAACCATTTCCACCCCCACTTTGTGCGGAAAAAACGGCTAGTGGTCACTAAATATGACATTTTACATTTAATAAAACTTCTGGATATCAAAAACCGTTCCAAATTAATGCACAAAAATGGCATATATAGATCTGTTAATAAGAAAATTGCTGTGTGTGAAACAATATTCCATCTCCAATCACTGTTGCATTATTTTTTTACTTGTTTGGGCATTTTTATCTAAATATCAATAATTAAAAAAAAAAACAATAGTTTGATCAGAAAAATAACAAGCAGACGAATTTAAATTTGTGTAACGCTATTTCTATGGTTACAAATGGAATCATAGACGTCATAAAAAAACAACTATAAAATATAGAAAAAAAAATCGTATACTATAAGGATATAAAAAAATCGTCTGCTATGAAAATATACAAAAATCGTTTGTTATAAAAATATTAAAAATCGTCTATTATAACTATAAATTAAAACATCTCTAGAATAGTAGGTTGTACATCAATACAGTTAATTAAGAAATTTAGGAAATTTCTTTCTGCGCAGGTTGGTGTACAAACGAATTTTATGTGTCTAGCCATTCTCGAGATATAGCTGGAAGAATGTTAGGACAAAAAACTGCCAGATTTTTATATTTTTCGAAAAAAAATTCTATGATTTGGGATTTTTCTCATTATTTATAAGTCAAGTTCCATGTATAATCACAGCTTCAAGTTTCTATCGTTAAACGTTTGTGCTGCGTAATTCATAACTTAGTCAGTTAGCCCCACTCAGCTGTATGAGATATATCTGTTATTTGTTTATCTTATACAAAACTTTGTAATGAACCCTACTGTCCCAACCGGGAATCGAACAGTCCAGCCGGTGTTCTACCGCTGAGCTACTGGGACGAAATTGCAAGATCTTATTGTTGAAGTGGACTTTGTAACTTTAGCAAGCATTTAAAACAATTACAATCTGCCATGGTTAACAGAGTGAAATAAGAACAAGAGAAGAAAAACAAAGAATAGAAATTAAAAAGGAAAAGCACCACCGGCAACAACGATTTGGTTGAAATCTTTAAAAACCGATTAGTTAGAAAGTGGCCACTTACAAGCGAAACCTTTTGTTCTCCAAGGGTTTTTCTATCATTCTCCAACTTTCACAACTTAAAACTAACCACGGTTTTTGGAACGGATCATTGGAGATTTGGGTCGATGAGCAGTTTCTGTAGGAGAATTATTTGATAAGTGTGGTAACCAGGTTAAGAAGCAATCGTCTGTCAATAATAGTCATCATTGGGTTACAAGGTTGTTTTCCCTTTTTTTTTAAGAAATAGCTTTAAGGAGTTTTGGTTAAATTTTCCTTTCTATTTTAAGAAGTAGGAAATTTTGAAACATTTTTTATGTTTTCATACTATTGCACAGTGTTTCCCCGAAAATGCTTGAATTGATAGTTTGACGAACTAAAAACGTTTTAAAATCTTCTGAACCCATTTTGGAAGCTGTAGGAAATAGGTCCGTCCATGTGTATGTGGCTCTGTGATGCGGGATGTCATGTGATGTGTCAGGGAAGGATTGATGTAATTATACAAATATTGGAAAATAAATTATTATAAGAAAAAGGTGGAGTTTATTTATGGAAGGACAGATGTAATCAGATATATTTGGGAAAATAAATTATTATGAGATAGAGGTTGAATTGATTTAAGGACAAATGCAGCTACACATTTTTTGGAAAATAAATTATGAGAAAAAGGTTGAATTCATTTAAGGAAGGACTGATGTGATTAGACAAATTTTAAAAAATAAATTATTATGAGAAAGAGGTTGAATTGATTTAAGATAGGACTGATGTAATTAGCCAAATTTTGGAAAATAAATTAGTATGAGAGATAGGCTGAATTGATATATGGAATGGAAGGACAGATGTAATTAGACTTAGTTTGGAAAATAAATTAAACTAGAAATACGTGGAATTTTTTAAGTAAGGATAGATGTAATTAAGACATATTTTTGAAAAATAACATATATTGAGAAAGACTTTGAACTGATTTAAAGACAGAAGTAATGAAATATATTAAGAATGAAATACTGTATTTAAAAGTTCTGTATTAATAAATGTTTATTTTGTGCGAGATTTTATTAAAAAAATTTTATTTCTGAATTCATTTCTCATGTTGCGGTTACTTTTACGATAAGAAATTAATTTCACTGCAACAGAATATTTCTTAAAGTCAAAATAATTTTACATCGGCATCTCTGCATACATTTATTTTATGCCTGGTAAACATTAGAATGTTTCTAAGGGGAGAAAATTATTAAAAATTCATCCCCCGCTTTCAGTTTCGAAACCCACGCAATATGATTGCAATTTTTCAAAGTGCTTACATAGGAGCGCCCATCTCTGATTTAAATTAAATTATGCACAAACTCAAAAACCTCTATATCCTATTTCTGAATTTAATATAAAATCGAGGCTGTTTTTTATTGGTGAATATGCAATAATTTCCTTTTCAATTATGTGGATCTTAAGCTGACAAGGCAATCAAGTATGTCGTAAAGTATTATGTTAAAGTAAAGTACAATAATTTTCCACATTTTTCGATACATACTATAGTAGGGGAAAGTATTGTTTTCTTAAATATCAAGTTTAAGGTTCTGACGGAAATGCTGATCTCTTTTAAAAGAATAATACAGATCTCTTTTAAAAGAATAATACAGATCTCTTTTAAAAGAATAATACAGATCTTTTTTAAAAAAATAATAATCTCTTTTAAAAGAATAATACAGATCTATTTTAAAAGAATAATACAGGTCTATTTTAAAAGAAAAATGCAGATCTCTTGTAAAAGAATAACACAGATTTATTTTAAAAGAATAAAGCAGGTCTCTTTTAACAGAATAATACAGATTTATTTTAAAAGAATAATGCAGATCTCTTTTAAAAGAATAATACAGATCTATTTTAAAAGAATAATGTGGATCTCTTTTAAAAGAATAACACAGATATATTTTAAAAGAATAATACAGATCTATTTTAAAAGAATAATGCAGATCTATTTTAAAAGAATAATGCAGATCTCTTTTAAAAGAATAATACAGATCTATTTTAAAAGAATAATGTAGATCTCTTTTAAAAGAATAAAAAGAATAACACAGATCTATTTTAAAAGAATAATGCAGATCTTTAAATACAGATCTCTTTTAAGACGTTTTAGATACATTTTTCTAAAGCAACTTTGATGTTTGTAAGATTTAGTGTTAAGAAACAATCTTTAAGAGATTATGTGTATACTAGGCAGTCTGTTCCAACCCGAAACATTTCCATAGAACAGTTTCGCGCTTATTATGCGCTCGTCAGCATCGAATAACCGATGTCTGCAATGACAGCACAGAAACTTACTATGTGCTGCAATTTCGAGAATCTCTATGGAAATCGGTAGCTGACTTCAAATTTCTTGCAAATTGTGACTCTGCAAGGCTAACGGCTGGGTTCATAATCGAGGAACTCCCGCAGCAATATTCCCTAAGCTTTTTGGTTTATAAATCATTATTAAACTAGTATTTATTCATCCCAAAATTGTGGCACAATTCTGCAATGACAAAGTTTTTGCTTTGTCATTGCAGATATCGACAATTCAATGCTGACGAGAGCATAATAAGTGCGAAAATTGATGTCTCTCTAAGATAACGAAAGCTAACGATTGGAAAATGTTAAAAGTTAAGTTGCAACTTGTTGTGATACAACCATTCAAGAGACTTAATTAAAGAATAATATAATCAATTGAACGATCATATCTCAACACCTGATTGGGTCGGACACTCACATACAATTAAAAGGGAAATTAATTATTAATATTTAATGTAATGGGACCGTATAGTGGGGAATAAATTTTAGAATATAATATCAATGCGTTGTGTAATTTAAATATTAAACCATACTTGTATGTGAGCGCCTAAAATTCTTACCTGTAATTAGAATTCATTTTTTTTTTTTATCTTCTTTATCAAATGATGCAATAGCATTATAACTTCACCTTGCAACTATTAGTTACCACTAATTATTCAGTCATTCAAATAAAATAATATATGCATTTAAAGTCAAAGTTACTTTAACCAAATCGATTTTCTTTTTTTTTTTTATGTATATATATTCATCAAGCAGAATGTGTAAAGTCACATGATTCCATAAATGGTAATGGACACGTCAATAGTCTTTTTTCTATTATACTTAAAGTTCACTCTCTTTGTAGAAGGAAAAATGAAAATAATAGCAGAATACAATTCCAAAATGTACATTAATAACTGCACACAGGAATACCAAAGTGCACTTTGCTGTTTTTACATCATTCCTTACGCATAAATAAAAAAAAATGGCTAATATTTCAATCTTCATGATGATTTACATACTCAGTTCTATATCTGAGAACAATTCTTTTAGAATAATCCACTAAAGACAGGTGAAAGAAGGTTATAATAATTATGTCGAATCAATAATCAACATGTCGATTACTCCATAATTCAAATTGCATATTAATAGACCATAGATGAATTTCACTGTAATTGTCCATAGAGGCAAAATGCTGCTGTCAAACTGGGAAATAAATATAATTTCTTCAACTTAACTCAAATAATTTATTAGATATTAATCAATCAGATATTTGGTGTAGTAATCAATTCACAAAAAGAATCCACTCAAAAGGAAAACTTCTGTCTTTACATTTTTTTGCAAAATATAATTTGCAAGGGAAATTTCTATAACTTGATTCACAATAACATTATCAAAGAATTAATCCATGAATAGATATCAATTGTAAAAATTTTACTTGAGAATAGCAAGTTCCTGTGTTCAAACTTTCTAAATATACATTCCACAGTAAATCAGACTTGGTTCTTAACAGATGCACAAAAAAACAAAATATAATTTGTACTTTTAGACATAGAAAAATAATTTTAATCTTCAGTGCTTAAAACTTAATGAATAGTAAAAAAAGAAAATGGCAAGGCAAAGGGCCAAGGCCCCTTTGCCTACGAACATACGATAACCTTCACATGCAAGAATTTCAGAGAGAAGAGCGTGCATCAGCATTTCACACCCGAGTCAATTTCCCGCCTAACCTGGCACACTGTGATTGGCTGAAGCCACACACACCGTTGCCATGCCAGATAAACCAAACTTCTGTTCAACCAGGGAGGTCAAGTGAGACAGAAGAAAACAAGTTTCCGTGTCTCGCCTGAAACGAGATCTACCAATTGAAAAGGTGTGCGCGTATCGAGTCATTTTTAAAAGGGGCGTACACTGTACGAATAAAAACCTGAACTGATAGCAGCACATATAATTTAATTTAATAAAAGAATCAATTGGTCTATTAATGAGTATATAAAATAAAAGCAATTTTGAATAAGATAATTTGGAATAATAATAAAGTAAAAATAAAATATTTAATGATTTATAAAAAAAATGTTAATTTGGAATAATAAAATAAAGTGTTGTGACGTGTCACAACACAACTTTTTTTCTAAAGTTTAACTTATTTAATAATGTATGACGCTAAGTTTTGAAAATAATCGTCTTAATCCAAGATTAGCTGTTAGACTCTGACCAATGATTGATAAAACTAAAAATATGTTAAGTGTCAGCTTTCCAAGTTACCGGTGGTCCAGGAAGGACTTATAGATGCACCTCCTTCCATTTTTTCAACTCTCGAAGATGAAATCGAAAATCACCGTTCGATTCTATTACGAGGTCGGTCCCATATAAGTGTTCAAAGATTCATCTTCCTAAATCACCTGCTGAAAAGTCTGGTAAGGCTTTTTCTATCACTTAAATTTTCTCTGCCACTAGGTGTTGTGTGTGTTAATATTTTTACTTTCCCTGCAATACATGGTAATGTATAAGGAAAATATTGGAATCATGCCGAAAATCACAACTCGAGTTTTCGACGGATCTACACGTTTCGAGACCTCTAGAATACGAAAAAACTATTTTTAGCGTGACGTCTGTGTAGATTTTGTATCCACTCTAGCTAAAACACTAATTGACCAAATTTCATAAAATTTGGTAGGTAAGTCATTTGTGGGCGAATCTGGTGCTGATTAGTTTTGGGTACGATTCGGAAAAGAAGAACCCGCCTTTTTTTGCGAAATGGCCTGCAAAACCTTGTATCTACTCTAGCTGAAAATCTAATGGACCGAATTTCACAAAATTTGTTAAATAAGTCGCTTATAGGTCAGCCTCTGCTGATTAGTTTTTGGTACGATTTGAGAAAAAATAACCTGCTTTTTTTTGCAAAATGGCCCGCAAAAATCGACAAAATCTAAAATAAAAAACTACGTATGCTGAAATATATCCAGTAAATGCTTGTTTTATACGTAATTTTTAACGAAGAAAATAATAAGATCAACGCCATTACACTAGAACTAGCCGTTCTCGAGATATTTTTGTTTTTTCTGTACGCCACCTTTGAAAATGAGTCCAGTTACCAAATGAGAACGAAAATTGAATTAAAAGTAAATTAAATTTAATTAAAATATAGAGAACGTGGATATAAATATTATAAGTCTGCAGGGAAAGTCATGTGCTGCCCACATAAGATTTTTTTTAACATGTTAGCATAAGGTAAAGTTTGACACAATCGTGCATAAAATGGTTTATTTACGGCTTGATAAACCAGGTTTATATATGACTTTATATATGACCAGGTTTATATATGACTTTATATATGACCAGGTTTATATATGACTTAACAGTTTCAATCATTGTTGTGAAAAGTATCTGCGATACAATTTTTACTCTCCCTGCAATACATGGTAATGTGTAGGGAAAGTATTGGAATCATGCCGAAAATCACAACTCGAGGTTTCGACGGATCTACACGTTTCGAGACCTCTAGAATACGAAAAAACTGTTTTTAGCGTGACGTCTGTGTGTGTGTCTGTGTGTTTGTCCGTGCAGATTTTGTATCCACTCTAACTAAAAAACTAATGGACCGAATTTTACAAAATTCGGTAGGTAAGTTACTTGTGAGCGAGTCTGGTGCTGATTAGTTTTGGGTACGATTCGGAATAAAAGAACGCGCCTTTTTTTGCGAAATGGCCCGCAAAAGCTTGTATCTACTCTAACTGAAAAACTGATGGACCGAATTTCACAAAATTCGGTAGATGAGTCACTTGTGGGTTACCTTGGTGCTGAGTAGATTTTGGTACGATTCGGAAACAAATGACCTGCCTTTTTGTGCAGAATGGCCCGCAAAAATCGTCCAAATCTAAACTAAAGAATGGGTATACTCAAATATATCCATTAAATGCTGATTTAATACGTAATTTTTAACGACGAAAAGAATAAGACCAACCCCATTACACTAGGACTAGTCGTTCTCGAGATATTTTAGTTTTTCGTACTTTCCCTACGCCACCTTTGAAAATAAGCCCGGTTACCGCATGAGAACGAAAATTGAATTAAAAGTGAAATAAATTTAGTTAAAATAAAGAGAACGTTAATATAAGTCTGCAGGGAAAGTCATGTGCTGCCCACATCAGATTTTTTCTTGTTCGTGACGGCATTATCCACTTTGTGAGTGGGGGGTGGGAGCAAGTTACCCCCGGGTGGGCACATTGTCAAGTATGGTATCAATTGAAAGATTTTTTCAATCCCTTTAAAGTGAAGGGTGGGTAACACGCTAAAGTTGTAATCATTTGGACTAACCACACCGATTTTTCAAATTTATAACTTTAATATTTGAAAAAAGTTGAGTTAAACAACACTGCAGTTAATTATAGAGTTTTCTAGGCTTTCCCTTATTTCCTAAAGTAATGTAGCAACCCTGTCACAACGCATATACCAGATATATTCACATTACAAACTAATTTAAAACACCAGCAAAGTTCGGAATCCCGGTAATATCCACATATCCCGAAATATTTCCAAATCCAACAAGAGACCGGCGCCAAATATAAACCGAGAGAGAGCCTTGAACTGCTTCTACCGGAATTCTCTTTAATTAAAAAGTTCTTTTCTTCCGCACTTCCCGCTGTTGGAACGTTCTTGTAATTGGAAGAAGCATCGGATTCTCCGGAAGGTCGCACACTCCCGGGGTCTTCCCGGGTCACCTTGTTCGATATCGACGAATCCCATATAATTTTGATTGTCTGGTAGGGATATTGGAGTACTGTAGAAAGGGCACCAAAATAAAACGATTCTAATGAAAAGGTAAAGCTGGTCGTGAATTCTATGCAAAAGAGCAAAGATCTGCAAATTCAAAGTGAACGAAAAATAATTCGTTTTTATATACCGACTAATATTTTTATGTTTTAGTGTCATTTATTTGAAAAGTTATATTTTTACACAAGAAAAAGCCAATATATGTCTATCAGTTATGCTTGGCGACAAATGTAGTAAACTGGGGGATAATTCTTGCGCAATATCATTAAGATGGCGACAGAAAAATTATCAAGTTATCGACACTTCAATATCTGAAAATTAAATTTAATTTCTTTAATAATATCTGTCACTTTGTAGAAATTATAATTTAATATTCTGGATTCAAAATATAGCCAGTGTTTCACTGCTCGAGGGACAAGTGCGTTTTTGTTAGAGAGTCGTATAGTAATTATGCTTTGTTAGGGAGTCGTATAGTAATTATACTTTGTTAGGGAGTCGTATAGTAATTATATACTTTGGTAGAGAATTGTAAGTAATTATGTTTGTTATAACTCTCAAAGTTGTGTTAGCTCAGAGTCACTAATCGTCTTGAATGGGATTTGGGATTGGCACAACTGTTTAAATATATATATATGATCTGCATAAACTAATATATTTCGTAATTTTTATTTCGGCTAAATTATGCCAACATTATCGCGCAGTTGACAAGGGTAAACTGGCCATTTAACAATCTGGTTTATAGGGCTGTCTGGGTTGAGTGAGGACCAGCTGAAGCTCTCTTATTTATCAGGCTAGCCGCCTTCAGCGACTAGCCTGTTCGGTACCCTTGAAAATTTTGAACGTGGCAAACTTGCTGGCGCCATAACCCCGTGGAGTTAACAAAGTTTGTTAGTTTAATGACGTTAAAACTAGTAATAAAATTTTAAGATGAAAATAATTTTCTAGGTGTAGTTTAATGACGTACATTCATTATTTGGCAGGTACAGATATCGAATGTTCCATTCGATTTCGCTATGCGTATCTGACGCAATCTCGTCCGAACCGTGACGTCAGAACCTCGCTCACCTCCCCTCCACTATAGAAACACCGTGCGTTTGCACGCGCATGTGGGTGAAAAACCGATCGCTTCTTTCGCGGTTTGCCCGAGAAATTGAAAATCATTACTTCCTTTAAATCAGAATCGTGCAGCTACTTTTTCTTATTTCTCGACCAGATTGAGCTTGTCAGAGAGCCTGATCTTTGAGCTTTCTAAAAATGCAAATTATTAGTCGAAATTATCGGTACTTTTCCAGACACGAGGATTTAAAAACGAAAGTTCGTTTTTTTAAGCCGAAAGTGACTTTTGTTTTAAAATCTTTAAAAAATATTAGAGTTTGTCCCTGAGATTTGAAATTGATATATTTTTACTCGCAATTGTCTGCTCTTTCCGGTCGTGTAATTTGTTTTTTTCTACGACGTCTGGATGGTGAAGAAAAAAGGGGAAAAAAAGGTCGAAATCGCATAAAACATTAAATAACAAAATAAAAATAATTCAAATTTTAAAAAACGGTTTTCACGTGTCACCTCCCCCCCACCCTCCGCTCTCCGATTGCCAAATTTCGTAGTTCTGCGATATGCGGCCGCCTATAGTGTATAAGACGGACACACAGACAGACATTGCCATTTATTATATAGATATAAATATTTTTTTATTGTACAGCTATATGTAGTAGCTATATACAATACTTTATATATAACCACAAAATTTTCATTTAACTCTTGTCACATGTATTTTTGTACCATTGTTTAATATAAAAGGACATTTGGATTGTGTTGTCATACTTTTCTATAGTGGACGTTAGCTGTTCTATTTATTTTACAATTCAATTTTTACTCTTTCAATATTTTTACTCAATTTTTTTTTTTCTATTCAAGACCCCATAAATTATTTTTCAACATTTGTTATCTTTTTAATTTAGATTTATTTTCCTTTTTGCTTTTAATACTTATGTTTTAACAAATCGCCTCAAGATATCATTTGCTGTAAAGTGTGCCCTTTGTGGCAAGTCTTGAAGGTTTTGTATTGGTTATAATCCTGATAGTTATGTATCTTGATGGTTGGTGTATTGTATTCACAGGATAACAGGGCCTATTTGGTAGTCTCAGTCCACCTATGGTAGTTGCCTCAGAATTTATGGAAGATCTATATAAAATTACATAAGACTGAAAAAAATAAATAAAGCATGACAACACCGACTGACTTCCTCCAGTAAAGAACAAAGGTACTCACCGCAAAATTCCTGAGACGTCCTAATACACCCTTATTCCTCCTCTCCAGAATGGGCGACACAGCGTAATCACCACTTTTACAGTCTGGGGCATGCTTAGGGTTCGAGCATCGCCGTTCACAGTCACATTCCTCATGACCATCAACAACCTCATCCGACTGACAGTTACTGACCAGAGAATCCCTGACCATGGATGCTACTCCTGAATCGCCCATGTCTTCGTGATCTTTCAGTTCATGGACTTCTTCGGCAGCATCCGTGGAAGACCTGATATCGGAGTCGTTCTGGGTCCTCGCCAAAATGGCCGAGGTAAACTCTTCTGAGGTATAAGCTCGTTCTTTTTCTTTGGATGAATCTTTGGAGTTGTCCGAAGAAATGTTCGTGTCGGATTGGGGCAACCCGGAATCTTTCCGAGAGTTATCTGCCGATTTTGATTCGGGACTTGTCGGTGTCCGATGGACAATAACCTCGCTGGCAGTGTTCAAGTCAGGTAGGAGCGACGACGACGCATCCCAGTCGAAGTCCTCAGGAGGTTCATAGTAAATGTGTCGACTGGAGAGTGTAGAGTGGTTGTAATCTATAAAAGAAATATTAGGATTTGAGATAATATAATATAAAATACACAATTCCTGAAGCACTAGTGGAAGCTAGACAAATTCGAGAGAATGTCATTTTTTAAGCACTTTTAAGGGTGAGCGTCAGTAAATCTTCTGCCCTATCCCAGCTTTGTTAACTTTCGCGGCACACGTTTTTCGCCGAAATTCTGCTCAAACAGTTGCGAAATATTTTCTGATAGATAAAATGCAATACTTAGATTATATTAAAACTAAATTCAATACCCAATAAAACATAGAATATATTTTTTAGTTTAATTCAAAATATTTTTGGTGCTGCCATCTGTTGTCGTAATTTAATTCATACCGAATATTTTTATTTTTTAATGAACATTTTTAAATGTATATTCCTTCTAATACGCTATTAAATACAACAACAGATCATATATAATAATTCCGCAATCACGGAAACGTAATTGAACTTGGACTTGAAGACAAAGCTGCAGTCCTCAGTGATGTACATTCAGATCCCCTTATCAAATTTATAAAATAAGAAACTACCTTTCCTTAATTGTGTTATTATTATATGTGATCTGTTGTTGTCTTTAATACTGTATTAGAAGGTATAGATATTTAAAAATTTTCATTAAAAAATAAAAATAATCTGTATGAATTAAATTACGACAACAGATGGCAGCACCAAAAATATTTTAGATTGAAATAAAAAATATATTCTTTTTTATTGGGTATTAAATTTGGTTTTAATATAATCTAAGCATTGCAGTTTATCTTTCAGAAAATATTTCGCAACTGTTTGAGCAGAATTTCGGCGAAAAACGTGTGCCGCGAAAGTTAACAAAGAGCGGATAGGGCAGAAGATTTTCTAACCCTCACCCTCAAAGATTAAACATATCATATCATAGACCCCCCCCCCCCCCCACACACACACATCATCCTATAAAGTTAAATGATTTTGTCTTTATTCCGTTTAGGACATGCAGCTTTCATTGGGTAGCAATCCCATTGCAAATAGCAACATTCATGGAGCGGTTTTGAACTCAATGACGCTCATTCGCATTAGACGATATAAGGAATGGCATCAAGGAAACTTTCTATGTACAACAATTTTGTGAACTTGTATGGAGATCGACAAATTCAGCCCTACCACGTTTAAAGATTGAGTTCAGAACCAGGAATAACCAGAAGACACCATTAGATAATGTGGGTGAAAATGCTGCTAAAATGAATGACAGTGGTCTCCCAAAATTGTCTTCTCTAATTATCGAAAGGGGGATAATAAAGGCGAGTATAAAAATTACAATGAATGTATTGTAATTTTGCTTATATATATTTTTAAATAACAATATACAATATTAACTTGCATGCATATTTAATAAATCATGTGGCATGCATGTTTAACAAATGAAAACATAAAATAGGAAATAACACAGATAACAGGAATCCATAATCAATAACAAAATATAATCATTAGTCAGTCATTATTAATACTTGTGTTCTGAAAACAGGCCGAAAACTTAGCACTGCATGCAGCTAACTTCTCACATAGCTCATAAGAGCGTAATTCGTAAACAAAATGTTAATTGGTTATCTGTTTCATCCTAATGGAATGTTCAATAAAAATAACTCTGAAACTCTGCACGGGTAAGTGAATTAAAAATGAAGTGAAATGCCCTGCATACAGGGAAGTGATTTTTTACATACTAGATATTTACATGACTGGATTACTAATACTACTAATTATCCCTAACAGCATTTTTTTTTCACAGTGACGTAAGATTTACGTCACAATGTGACTTTGGGACGTCGCAGTACGTCTTGGCAATGTCATATTGAGGTCACAGCGAAGTCATTTTGGTCATTTTCATGGTCGCTTGTGACGTCGCATATTAATTTATTTGTGACGTCCACATTGTAATTGCCATTGTAATGTCGTCACATTGTTACGTGTTAATTAAATTGTGGAAACGTCATAGAATGTAATCACAATGAAGTTACAAAGTTACTAATACGTAACGTCGCGTAGAAGTCACAAATATGATGTCACATTGTGACCCAGGTGTCACGTGACTACAACGTCACTGTCACACATGTGACTATCTTTGCTGTGAGGATAATATACGACCCTCTAACGAAGCATAATTATTTTGCAACCCACAAACAAAAAGTACTTCTTCCACGAACTGTGACACTTTGAGCGCAGCGCACTTCTTGAGTGACTTCAATGTTAAAATACTTGTAAGAGTAACAGTTTAGAATGGCTTATCTGATGTTGATGAAATTTGATTTTTAACTAGTTATTAATGTGTAGATGACCTTTAAAAAAATAAATAAAAAATAAAATTCTGAATTTAACAATTTTTACTGGAATTAGTGCCATTAGGTGGAATTCAGAAATCTTTAATGCAAAATTTGACGGCTAAAAAGGGGGAATCATAAATCGAATCTCCCCTCTTCTTAAACAACTGTAAGATGAGGTTTGTCCAAGGAGTGGTAAATAATCCTATAATTCTCTTATCTGGAAGTTGCTTAACTAGTCCTTATCGACTTCAGTGTTGAAATGTTTGCAAAAACATCGATTTAGACGGGCAATCATATTTTGATCAACATTTAATCTCCAATTTGTGATCGATGGTAATATCAATAATTCTTATAAAAAAAAAATCGAAATAGGTCATATGTTGTAGGAATAATAATCGTTGATAAAACGACGGAATCATTATGTACTTCTTATTGATCCAAACTTCATGGATCAACTGTTGAAAAAAATCTTTAAGATAGGTCTTCATAGAATAAGGAAGAGTTTCATTGTCTTTCCTACACTGCAACAACGACTAAAACGTCAGACCTGTCAAATATTAATAATTTAAAAAATATAAAAGGAATGTTAATGTCTTATTAATTTTAATGGATTATTCCACAAATGTTAATTTTCTTATTCGTCCCAATATGTAAACCGAAGGGAATTAGAGTTTTTCTTATATTTTGAGTCAAAAATATTAATTTAATAATTCCCACAAAACTGCAGGGGTTATCAAAGAAATGTTATTTAATTTTCAGACATATTGAATTATTGGTAACTTAGCGACATTTTGTAGATATCGTTAAGAATTGTGCCAAATTTATCGCCAAAATGCTTAGTACTAATTTTGCAAAGCTCTTCAGCTTTGTAATTGACTTTTTCTCTTATCGCTAACAGAAATTGAGATAGCTCTCTTTACTTGACTGAAGAAGGGGTCAGCTCCCCTATAAAATTGTCTCAAAGTGTACCGCCATAAAAATTTCAAATACACCTGGATAAAAAATATACATTAATCGTAATTATAACGTATACAATAAACGTAATAGTCAGTCTCCCCCCCCCCCCCCACACACACACTCACTAAAGTTGTATTATCGTGTAGCGCCATAGGAATTTCAAATACACCTGCATAAAAAGTATACAATAATCGTATACAATAACCGTAAAATATACAATAACCGTAATTACTTCTCAAGTTATTGGCGTGGTCCACGAATTTTCTTGACTACTTGTATATTATATGGGGAAGGGGAGGGGAAGGGGCGATCGTTAACTACGTTTTGAATGTTAATGGCATCACATAATTTGATATTCAGTTTGCCTACTGAATTTAGAAAAAAAAATCGAAATAAATTGTGGGAGATACAGAAGTTTTCAGATATTGTTAATTGTATTTTCTCTTATGCGGGAGGACGCCTCGATGTAGGCTCTGTAGCTTCTGATCCATCTTATACACAAATCTGGGGATTGTTCCCGGGAGTTTCCACTGGACACATGAAGGAGACTCTTCCAGGTTGCGGAGCGGAACTGCCCTTTATGACCATGTCCCCAGAGTCGTAGGCGACTGGAGTCGAGACTCTTCGATATCACCTTTCGGCTCCCACCCAGTGAATTGTTCCGCTGACTTCGGTCTCGCTTGGTGGCGGATATAGCGCTTTTGGTCCTCTACTCAGTCGGCGTAAACCAACAGGTCGCCGCGGAGGTATTGACTGAATCTGTCTTTCGTACAGATATATATCTCATACGATTGCTACTTAAATTTTGTTTCAATAATTGTTAAATATTGCAAAGCGAACGGTAATAACCAGTTTGTCCTTGCATACGCTATGTATAGAGAAAGCTCACCATTCCTCAAAGGAGCGAATATTACAAAATCATATCGGAATTTCTATTCAGTCATGTCCATAAATAAAGGCAAAAAACTTGCCTGTAATTAAATGGGAACAAATGGCTACTTACGACACAGTTTTCCAGATGAAAAGACCGGAACCATTAGGGGCTACGATACCATCTACTTCATTGAAATTCAATACACCGTGTAATCCGTTGTATCCAAAAATCGTGTGGAACTATCGTTGGGAATACGCACTGGACAAGGTCGCGTGCCGCAGCATCTTTGCGTACGTCGAAGACACAGCAGAGCACGCCACGGAAAGAGGACAATGCCTTGCATGGCGTTGTTTTGATTCTTTACATTGTTATTTTCTTTTGCGATCGATGTTGTGGAACCACTTATTAAAATATTTTGCGCTAGTTAGGGTCCATATTCAAAGCCTGGACATTTATATCATCTTTGTGTCTGACCAGATGCGAACTTGTAACTTTGCCGATCCGGACTTTAATGTAAAGTAATTATAATTAAAGTGTCTCTGACAACAGGATACATGTACCCTTTTCTTGCTTGTTATACCTTCATCATGAAATAACCGATATCGACAATGGCAGCAAAAAAAAAAAAATCTGATGTGGGCAGCACATGACTTTCCCTGCAGACTCAAATCCATTTTTTTCTTTATTTCTTTAATAATTCATTAAACTGAGTTGAATTGCACAAAATAACACTAAATTTGCATTTTTAATTCAATTTCCGTTTTTATTTGGTAATTGGACATTTTTCCAAAAGTGGCATAAATAAATGCGAAAAATCTCAAATATCTCGAGAACGGTTAGTCCTAGAGTAATAGAGTTGTCCTTATTTTTTTCGTCATCAAAAATTACGTATAAAACAAGCATTTCATTGATGTATTTGAACATACGTAGCTTTTTTTTTAGATTTTGGCGATTTTTGAGGGCCATTTCGTAAAAAAAGGCAGGTTGTTCTTTTCCGTTTAGTACCAAAATCTAATCAGCCCTAGAGTATCGTACAAGTAACTTATCTACTAAATTTTGTGAAATTTGGTCAATTAGTATTTTAGCTAGAGTGGATACATGGCATTTTTACGGGCCATTTCGCAAAAAAAGGCGGGTTCTGTTTTTGCGAATCGTACCAAAAACTAATCAGCACCAGGGTCATACCCAAGTGACTTACCTACCAAATTTTATGAAATTTGGTCCATAAGTTTTGAGTTAGTGTGGATACATACATTGCACAGACAGACACACACACACAGACGTTACGCTAAAAATAGTTTTTTCGTATTCTAGAGGTCTCGAAACGTGTAGATCCGTCGAAAACTCGAGTTGTGATTTTCGGTATGATTCCAATACTTTCCCTATACATTACCATGTATTGCAGGGAAAGTAAAAAATTGTTATGTAAAACAATTTTGTGTACATGTATGCACTGACGTCACCAGGGAGAAGGGGGGGGGGGGTTAGAATCTTAACCCTCCCCAGAGACTCATTCTATTTCAGAATCAAAATTCTACGTAATAGATACGGATGTGCAATGTGAAGCGGGTTGTATTATTTTGACGTTAAGAATAATTCAAATATAAAGCCGTTACCCGTAAAAAAAAAAAAATATATCATGTGGCCAAGACGTGAGTTTCCCTACAACCTATAAGTCTAGTTTTAGTTGTTCCATTGCGTTTAATCAATATTTAATAAACAGAAAGTTGAACACAACTTTATTAGGTAAGTATAGCCGAATACCCGAAGAAAATCAACAATGTCACAATGGACAAATCCCACACAGTTTACACACACACACATATATATGTATATATATTAAAATTGGAATAATAACTTGAGAGGTATGAATTATTAATCCATTTATCTAACAATATATACACACACTGGTGCAAAAGAATATTGGTACCCACAAAAATTTGAGCTACAGCCGCAAAACTCACCATGTGTGTATCGTTTGAGGAGATATGCAAGTGATTAGAATTTGGTTGCAAAGAAAACGTTTTATTAAGAAACGGTGGCAACAAGAAGATGACATTTTAGTAAGAAGTAAATCATCCCCTGGCAGCTATACAAGCCGATATTGGGTGCGGCATATAGTTGCTTATGTCACTCTGCGGAAGATTCTGCCACAAATGTTGCAACTGGTCAATTGAAGTCTCAGTATACGCCAGGCGTGTTCTATTGGTGATAAATCTGGGGATCTGGATGGCCATGGGAGGGTATTACATCCTCGAAGACACTGTTGAGAAAGTCGTGCAGTATGTGGTCGAGCGTTGTCTTGTTTATAAATGAAATCTGCCAGCTTGACAGCATAGGCAGAACAACCGGCTGCGGAATATCGTCGACGTACAAGTGAGCCGTTACCTTAGTTTGTAACATTACTAGAAGAAATAGGTTGTCCCACATTGCAATGTTCATTTCAAAACATTTTCAGCAAAACCTCCTTAACGGATACTTTAAAATAGCGGACACCTTCAATTATTGGATATATATTTTTTAAATTTACAAACCCCAAAACTTATCTGGGCCGGTTTCATGCTAGGTAAGACAAAATTGGTCTGTCTTTGCAGAGTTTCGCAATACATAGCAGATTTCGTTACTGCTATTGCATCGTCTATTTTATGCTGAAGAGGGCATTGAGGAAGGGCTGAATTGGCTCATGGATACTGTTAATTGCAGTGGCAACGCGATTCTGTTTTGGGAGGCGCCTACTATAGGCGGATTCTCTATGTATACATCATTCCTATTCAGAACTTCTGTGGAGGACTGCGGTTTCAAAGAGCGTTCCACTTTTCTCCCGGTGTACTTTTCTGAGTATGCTTATCTTGAAAGGTTTAAACCACACCTTCTCGCCTGCATAAATGATCGTTTCTTTTATTATCATTGTTACGAACGTGTAAAATGCTCTCATTGGAATCACTTTTAAAAACCAAACAGTGAAAACACCCGTGCAAACAACCTTTTCTATGACATGAATTTAGGGTTGCCATATTTGGCGACATTTCGAAGGTTCGAGGAACACATCGAAATAACGAATATTCTACGAGAAATGAGATATTTCTAGAAGCTCCAGTAGAGAGTCTGTAAAAGGAGTCATGGTACAGATGTAGTATAATCCCTTCTTCATTTTTGCCAATTTTAGATGAGATTCTTGCAAGCCCTGCTATGATTTGGAGAGCGTTCCATTCTGGCTACCCTTTCCACGCCTTTTGTCACCATTTTGTCGCCCTTTCGTTGCCAAGGAAAAAATCACAATATTCCATGTTGACAACGTTTTTCGCGTTTTTTGTCGCCCTTTCGTCACCCTTTTGTCACCAAAGTAAAACTCGCCCTTTTGTCGCCAAGGTAAAAATCAGAAAATTTTCTGATATTTATGTTGTTCTTTATGAGCTACAGAATACCTATTGCACAAACAGCTATTGCTACGTGCGACCTCCGACAACCAGTGGGACCGGATTCTGTGATATTATTAGCGGGCGTAGGTCCATGTTTGAATCGCTACAGATCAACTATTGCACAAACGGCGATTTCGACGTTGGCGACAAAAGGACGACAAAAACCGCGGAAAACTTTGCCAGAATGGAATGTTGCGATTTTTACCTTGGCGACAAAAGGGCGAAAAAAAGGCCACAAAAGACGACAAAAAGGAAAGATGCGGAAAGGGTTGCCAGAATGGAATGTTCTCCAAATCATAGCAGAAATTGTCAGACTCTCACCTAAAATCGCCAAAAACGAAAAAAGAATTATACTATACATCTGTTCCGGAGTCATTACTCAGTTGGACAGTAGTTGACAAAATAAGAGCTCAACTGGACTGTGACTTACGTCCATGTTGCGAGAATAGTAGCCGCTGTTTTATGAAAAGAGTCAATGTCATAAGAGTCAATGTCTAAGTCAATGTTTTAAGAATAGTATAGCTTATTTCGTGAAATTAGTGGAGCATTTAAATGCCGTTTTACTGAATATTGTATTTCCGTTTATGCTGTGCTTGTGAATAAATGTGTTAATTATTCAGAAATTTGGACTCATTCTTGTATCTTAAAAGTACACCCATATTTCCAGACGACACATTTGTAACATTATTTTCGTTCCAAGTTTGCGTAGAGCATGCGTTAGGATTTAGTTTGAAACCAAGAAATTATTTGGCGGCGGTTTAGAATATCTACGGTTTGAACAGGCGATATGGAAATTGAGTGGTGTTGTCTGTAAATGTGTTATTTAAATAGTGCTCACTTATTTAGGATTAGGACCCACGCAACGTATAGGGTAATTCGTTCTAGTATTAAATATAACGCAGGAAGTATCCACATATAACAGATTAATGGTACAATATTTTAAATAATATTTTAGTTTAATTTTTTTCTGAAAGTTACTGGGGCAATAATTATAAAATGGTTTGATTTTATATATTGAAGTACTGTGAAAATAATATAAGATTAATTAAAAAATCCTATAGAAATCTTACAAAAATGAAAGAAGTTAGTTCTCCTATGTTGATGATATACAACATAAGTAGTACAGAAGTACAACCTACAGACAGAACTACAACCTAAAATCCTATTGTAATTCTGCTATTAAACAATAGCTTTCTTGTAGACTAAGTTTCTGCTCTCCTTATTAGGGGCAGAAATGAAGCGAGATTATTCATTTATAGTCCTTGAAATTAAAAACTATATTTTTAACCCTTTCCAACATAGTTGAAAAGTGTTTATGACTTTGTTCATTCTGTTTATCTGTCCCTTCGCACGATAACTGCTGTAAAAATGACTTTATCAAAATGAAATTTTAGTATGTTGTTCAGAACGTCTGTGGGACATATGGGAATGAAAATGAATAATATCACCCAATTAGTTTTGGATTGAACCCGAGTTGAAAAACTGAAGTACATTGAACCCTATGGGACCTAATTCTTCAAACATTTTTCAATCAAAGTTAAAATTCACAAATTGCTTTGAAAATTTTAGGAAATACTCAAATTATCCCATAAAATATATAAAAAAAAATTTGAGAAAATATGTTGGGTAGTTTATTAAATAAAATTTAAAATAATAATTACACCCATGTTATATGAAGAAATCACGTGACCCACTTCAAAATAAAATATGGCATCCAACTTTTTCTCCCAGTGTCAAAATCGTGATTTTTAAAGTTCTTTTAAATTTATATTTAGTGTTGCAGCTGTCCTAAAACAGCTTTACTTTTGCGTATTTTCAGTGCAACTATATTCTGCGCCAACGCAATTACAATATTTTCGAGCTTAAATGATCATCAAACTTTGATTATATCTACAACGAAGCCTAATTTTAAAATATGCAGAATGCAAACAAATCAAGCTGTAAGATGAGTTATATAAGAATTGCTGAATTTTTTTAACGCAAAATTATTTAGGTCTGGAGTCAGGAATATAGGTGATATGAATGAAATATTAATTGATTTTACATAGAGAAGCAGACGATTTTATTGCACTGAATTTTTCGATGACGCTTTAAGCATGGAGTAAGAAAGTACTTTTACCTCCATGATTTTAAGTAAAAAATAAATTATTGTGGTACTGTGATAATTTAAAAAATATCACAGCTGAATGTATCGTATTTTAGAGATGTTTAAATAAAATTGCATTTCAGTTGGAGAGTGTTTCATAATCAATGCTTTATGCATGATTGATCTTTCTTGTTCATTTCTTTGATTTGTAAAGCCTCTAATTTTAGACATAAAGACACAAACAACAATCGGGCAAGTTATGTGATTTTGAATTGCATTCATTGTAGAGAGGTTCAGAAAACGATTAGGTCACGCTAGTTTAGAGACTTTAATAATAATTGGATCCTGGCTGTTTGATGTTCCTATAACGATTGTATCACGCTCAAATTCGAAAACAATCAGAAGGATATGAAGACAGACAGACGGACACAAAAATTTTGAGTGGCATCATATTCGAATACCCGTCAACATTTTATGAAGTTTGGTAAATATATTCTCTCGTGATGATGGGACAAACATATTTTCAGTTCTATTTATATAGGTAGAACTAGCAGCATACCCGTCCTTCGTACGGAGTATATAATATAAAAAAACTTATAATTCGCAATCATGTGCAAATTCTGATAAAATATTAAATTTATTGCTCATAAAGAGAAGTTTAAGAATATCTATTCTCACTATGCAAAATTATCTTCACGGGCAAATCTGAAGAATGAAATATCCTGGCCCCTTTTGTGAACAAATTCACACACAAAAAAAGAATTGAATCAATATATGCAACCACGTACTACTTATATTGTCGCAAATTAGAAAATATGCCAGTGTGTTAGTAGAAGCTTAAACATATTGTAATATGAGTCTTAAAAATATTTACCAAAATAAAAAAGATGACGTAATAAATTGAAAGTATCAAAAATCCCCGTAATCTTAATACCAGAAGGTCGTAATTGATTCCAATATATGCCAACATATATAAAAATTTTGCCAATATACCTGTACTACTTATATTCTCGTAGATTAGAAGATATACCTGTGCATTTGTAGAAGATTACTTGTACAACGTACTATATATGAGTTTCAACGATTTTCGTCATAATGAAACAATGGCATAATAATTTGAAAATATCAATAATTCCTGAATCAACTGTCCCCGAAATATCAATAATAATGATGTTTAAACCTGAAGACCGTAATTGATATTATCCAGTCAAAAATGCAATGTCAATGAAATTTATTTTATATACACATTTTTATTAGATTTAATAAAAATCGTATGACACATAACACATTGGATCCGTTGCTAAGCGACATGATATCATCTGCTTCACATAAATTGATGGAAATCATGTCGTCTGAATAATGTGATCTTCATGGAAGGTTTGGCGACATTTTCGTCTCCATAATATTTTTATGGATTTACAAATATTTTTATCAATTTAGTGATATTAAAAAAATTAATTAAATGCGTTACTAAGTAGGATGGATGGACTGACCGACAAATGCTACAGAAACATCATTTCAGTACTCTATTCTAAAAAAACAAATTTAATTTCATTGATTTGGGTCATTTTTATCAATTTGGAGATATTTCCTCTAATTTGGTAAAGTTTAAGAAAAGTTACCAAGTTATTTAGAGATATTCCGCTAAATTCGTAGCTCTAAATTTACAGATCTGAAGAATAAAATATCCATATCCCGTCTGTATATATACTAAATGAAAACACTAAAATTGTATTAGAAGATACATACATCCGTTCTACTCTTTTTCTGCTTCAACAATCGGCTAAATGAATTTATTGGGTAAACACAATATATGAGTTTATTAGCTAACCACAATATATGAGCTTTGAAACCTCTTTGCTAAAATAAATAAAAGTGTGATGTACGCAGTTCGCAATATATATTATTAAAAGAACAATCAAACCGTTCATTTATTATGAGTTTATTAGCTAAACACAATATATGAGCTTGAAACCTCTTTGCTAAAATAAATAAAAATAATGTCCGCTGTCCGCAATATATATAATTAAAAGAACAATCAAACCGTTCATTTATAAAATATATTTTTACATCCATTTATTTATTATACAAATAGAAAAAATAATAATAATCATTAACAAACACATTTAATTCCATTCCTTTGCCGTGCAACATGATATAAGATAGAATCTTCCTCATAAAATGCGAAATTAAATAACCATTTTAATTTCTTTATACTTCTAATCGTTGAGTAAAAGTTTGTGAAATACATGGAGGTAGATTTTTCCATTTAAATTCATGTTTCAAACAATTCATGCTTTCAGATAGTGACTATTTAATGCAAAAATCCTGCATCAAACTCAAAAATAAAGTTTTAATTCCCTTTGACGCTTTAAACAAACGATTTTTATCCTTTCCGTTTGGATAAACCACGGAGTTGGAGAGTAGAACTCCTATAAAAAAAGTTCCGTTTTTCATTAATATCTCGACAACCCCTGGTCTTAGAAACTTGAAACTTGGGCAAAATTTATGGGGGGCTATTTCAAGGCCACCCACAAAATTTCATTAAATTCGGTTCAGCCGTTCTCTCGTGATGATGAGACAAACGAAAGTTTCGTTTTTTACTAATATCTCGAGAACCACTGTTCGTAGAAATTCCAACCATAGACTAAATTTTAAGTGGGGCTATTTCAGGGCTACCCACAAAATTTCATCAAATTCGGTTCAGCCGTTCTCCCGTGATGATGGGACAAACAAACAGACAGACAGACAGACAGACAGACAGATTTTCAATTTTATTTATATAGACTAGCAGCATACCCGTTCTTCGTACGGAGTATATAATATAAAGAAACTTGAAATTCATAATCATGCCCAAATTCTTATAGTATACTAAATGACATGTTTAATCAAAATATTCTGTTAAAATATTTAATATAATGCTCCTAAAAAGAAGTTTAAGAATCTCTGTTCTCGCTATATAAAATTATCTTCATGGACATATCTGAAGAATAAAACATCTTGGACCCCTTATGTAAGCAAATATAAAAAAAAGTATGGAATTGAATCAATATATGCAAAATAAAAGCGTTAAAATTGTATGGGACCCGTACTAATTATATACGCGAATATTAGAAAATATAACCTGTATTAGTAGATTACATGTATAAATTGAAAATACCAATAAACCCGTAATCTTTAAATCTGAAGACAGTCATTTATTCCAATATATGTCAAAATTAAAGTGCTAAAATTATATGGGAAGATATACACGTACTACTTATAATGTCCGATTATTAGTAGAAGATTACCCGTTTTGCAATATGAGTCACAAAAGTTTTTTGGTAAAATACAACAGACGACGTAATAAATTGAATATATAATTAATCCCCTTAATCTTCATACCAGAAGACTGTACTTGATTCCAATATATATGCCAATATATGTCAAAATATATGCCAATATACCTGTACTACTTATATTCTCGTAGGTTAGAAGATATACCCGTGCATTCCTAGAAGATTACTCGTACAACGTACAATATGCGTGTGTCAGCAATTTTTGTCGCAATAAAACAATGGCGTAATAACTTAAAAATATCAATAATCCCTGAATCAATAATTCCGGAAAATATCAATAATAATAATGTTTAAACCTGAAGAGTATAATTGATATTATCCAGTCCAAAATGAAATGGCAATGAAATTTATTTTATATACATATCTTCATTATTCAAATCGGAAAGGATTTAATAAAAATCGTCTGCCGCATAAACACATTGGATTTAAATCCGTTGCTAAGCGACATGATATCATTTGCTTCAAATAAATTGGTAGAAAAAATATCGTCTAAATAGTTATATTTCTATGGAACATTTGGCGACAGTTTCGTCAAATTAGCGACATTTTAAAAAATCGCCAAATTTATCGCCAAGTGGGACTGTAGAACTGACAGTTCCACTTTGCGACAAATTGACGAATTATCACCACAATACTATCCCCTAACAAAAAACAATTAATATCATTTATGTAGCGCAATTTTATCAATTTCAAGATATTTTTATAGATTTGAAAACATTTTTATCAATTTGGTGACATTTTAAAAATTCGCTAAATGTATTACTAAGTAGGATGGTTGGTCTGACAGATAAATGCTAACCAAACATCATTTCAGTACTCTCTTCTAACAAAACAAAAAAAAATTTCATTGATATGTAGAAGACCCAAGCCACACGACCAACCCGAAGGTTTATGGCAGCTGTTTGTGTGTCGTTTATATCAATTTGGCGACATTTCCGTCAATTTGGCAAAGTTTAAGAAAAGTTGTCAAATTAGCGATATCCCTCCAAATTCGTAGCTTTGAATTTGCAGATCTGAATGAAACATTCTTATCCCGTTTCAATATACTAAATGAAAGCACTACAATTGTATTAGAAGATATACTCTTTTTCTGTTTCAACAATCGGCTATATGAATTTATTGGCTAAACACAATATATGAGTTTAGTAGCTAAATACGATATAAGCTTGAAAACTCTTTGCCAAAATAAATGAAATTGATGTACGCAGTCAGCAATTAATGTAATTAAAAGAAAAATCAAACCGTCCATTCATAAGATATACTTTTATATCCATTTATTTATTATTTAAATCGAAAAAAAATAATAAAAACATTAACAAACACATTTAATTTAATTGCGATGCCGAGCAACATGATATATCCTCCTAAAATGTTAAAATTTATTAACCACTAACAGCACACCCGTTATTCGTACGGAGTGTATAATTTAAAGAAACTTAAAGTTCGCAATCATGTGCAAATTCTGTTAAAATATTAAATTTATTGCTCCTAAAGAGAAGTTTAAGAATATATGTTCTCACTATGCAAAATTATCTTCACGATCAGATCTGAAGAATAAAACATCCTGCCCCCTTTTGTAAGCAAATTTACAGAAGAAAAAATAGGAATTGAATGAATATATGCAACCCCGTACTAATTATATTGTCGCAGATCAGAAAATATGCCAATGTGTTAGTAGAAGATTACCCGTATTACAATATGCGTCTCAAAAATATTTGCCAAAATAAAAGAGATGACGTAATAAATTGAAAACATCAATAATATCCGTACTCTTTATACCAGAAGGTCGTAATTGATTCCAATATATGCCAATATATATCAAAACATATGTCAATATACCTGTACTACTTATATTCTCGTAGATTAAAAGATATACACGTGTATTTGTAGAAGATTCGTACAACAT
Source organism: Amaurobius ferox (assembly GCA_951213105.1). Lineage (NCBI taxonomy): Eukaryota > Metazoa > Arthropoda > Arachnida > Araneae > Amaurobiidae > Amaurobius > Amaurobius ferox. The sequence goes on from OX578145.1 coordinate 127,759,116, forward strand.
ACAATATATGAGTTTAAACAATTTTTGTCAGAATAAAATAATTGCATAATAACTTGAAAATATCAATAATCCTTGAATCAATAATCCCCGAAAATATAAATAATAATAAGTTTTAAACCTGAAGACCGTAATTGATATTATCCAGTCAAAAATGCTATAAGAAAAATCAAATCGTTCTTTTCTAAAATATATTTTTATATCCATTTATTTATTATTCAAATCGAAAAAATAATTATTAAAATAAACAGACAGATTTAATTTAATTGCGTTTCTGAGTAACATGATATAAGATAGAATTTTATAACATGTTAAATATGTCATGTCTTATAACATAAACTGCGAAATTAAATAACGATTTTGATTTCTCTACACTTCTCATTGTTCCGTAAAAGCTTGTTTTAAATAAACCATGAACCATGGAGATAGATTTCCCCTTTAAATCATGTTTCAAACAATTCATGTTTTCAGAAAGTGACTAATTAACGCAAAAAATCTCCCATCAAACTCAGAGATTAAATTTTAATTCACTTTCAAACGATTTTCAAGCTTTTCGTTTGGATAAACCACGGAGTTAGGGAGTAGAACTCCTAGGAAAAAGTTCCGTTTTTCATTAATATCTCGACAACCCCAGGTCTTAGAAACTCGAAACTTGGACAAAATTTATGGGGGGATATTTCAAGGCTATTCACCAAATTTCATTAAATTCGGTTCAGCCGTTTTTCCGTGAATATGAGACAAACGAAAATTTCGTTTTTTACTAATATCTCGAGAACCACTGGTCGTAGCAACTCAAAACACGGATATAATTTTAAGTGGGGCTATTTCTGGGCTACCCACAAAATTTCATCAAATTCGGTTCAGCCGTTCTCCCGTGATGGTGTGACAAACAGACAGACAGACAGACAGACAGATTTTCATTTTTATTTATATAGACTAGCAGCATACCCGTTCTTCGTACGGAGTATATAATATAAAGAAATTTATAATTCGCAATCATGTGCAAATTCTGTTTATTAAATTTGTTGCTCATAAAGAGAAGTTTAAGAATATCTGTCTCACTATGCAAAATTATCTTCACGGGCAGATCTGAAGAATAAAACATCCTGACCCCTTTTGTAAGCAAATTTACAGAAAAAAAAAGGAATTGAGTCATTATATGCAACCCCGTACTACTTATATTGTCGTAGATTAAAAAATATGCCAGTGTGTTAGTAGAAGATTACCCGTATTACAATATGAGTCTCAAAAATATTTGCCAGAATAAAGGAGATGACGTAATAAATTGAAAATATCAATAATCCCCGTAATCTTTTACCAGAAGGTCGTAATTGATTCCAATATATGCCACTATATATCTAAATATATGCCAATATACCTGTACTACTTATATTCTCGTAGATTAGAAGATATAATGCATTTGTAGAAGATTACGTACAACGTACTATATATGAGTTTCAACAATTTTCGTCATAATAAAACAATGTCATAATAACTTGAAAATATCAATAATCCCTGAATCAAAAGTCCCCGAAAATATCAATAATATTAATGTTTAAACCTGAAGACCGTAATTGATATTATCCAGTCAAAATGCAATGTCAATGACATTTATTTTATATACATATCTTTATTTTTCAAATCGGAAAAGATTTAATATGAAATCGTATGCCGCATAACACATTGGATAAGTTGCTAAGCGACATGATATTATTTGCTTCAAATAAATTGATGGAAATCATATCATCTGAATAATGCTACCTCCATGGAAGATTTGGCGACATTTTAGTCAATTTAGCGATAACTTAAAAAATCCCCAAATTTATCGCCAAGTGGGACTGAAGAAACAGATAGTCCCATTTTGCGACAAATTGACGAAACATCATCACAATACTATCCCCTAACAAAACACAATTATTTTCATTTATTAAGCGTGATTTTATCAATTCTATGATATTTTTATGGACTCACAAATATTTTTATCAATTTGGTGATATTAAAAAAATTCGTTAAATGTGTTACTAAGTAGGATGGATGGACTGTCCGACAAATGCTACCGAAACATCATTTCAGTACTCTATTCTAAAAAAACAAATCATTTAATTGCGTCATTTTTATAAATTTGGAAACATTTCCGCTAATTTGATAAAGTTTAAGAAAAGTTACCAAGTTATTTAGAGATATTCCGCTAAACTCGTAGCTTTAAATTTGCAGATCTGAAGAATAAAATATTCTGACCCCGTCTGTATATACTAAATGAAAACACTAAAATTGTATTATAAGATACAGCCGTTCTACTCTTTTTCTGCTTCAACAATCGGCTAAATGAATTTATTAGGTAAACACAATATATGAGCTAGAAACCTCTTTGCTAAAATAAATGGAAATGATGTACGCAGTTCGCAATTTATATAATTAAAAGAACAACCAAACCTTTCATTTAAAAATATATTTTTACATCCATTTATTTATTATTCAAATAGAAAAATTAATAATAAATATTAACAACACATTTAATTTCATTCCGTTGCCGAGCAACATGATATAAGATAGAATCTTCCTCATAAAATGCGAAATTAAATAGCCATTTTGATTTCTTTATACTTTTAATCGTTGAGTAAAAGCTTGTGAAATATAACCACGGAGGTAGATTTTTCCATTTAAATTCATGTTTCAAACAATTCGTGTTTTCGGATAGTGACTAATTAATGCAAAAATCCTGCACCAATCTCGGAAATAAAGTTTGATAATAAACCCCTGGTAATAAACCCCTGGTCTTAGAAACTCGAAACTTGGACTAAATTTATGGGGGGCTATTTCAAGGCTATCCACAAAATTTCATTAAATTCTGTTCAGCCGTTTTTCCATGATGATGAGACAAACGAAAATTTCGTTTTTTACTAATATCTCGAGAACCACTGGTCGTAGAAACTCAAAACACGGACTAAATTTTAAGTGGGGCTATTTCCAGGCTACCCACCAAATTTCATCAAATTCGGTTCAGCCGTTCTCCCGTGATGATGGGACAAACAGACAGACAGACAGACAGACAGACAGACAGACAGATTTTCAATTTTATTTATATAGATACATATCTTTATTATTCAAATCGGAAAAGATTTAATTAAAATCGTATGCCACATAACACATTGGATTTACATCCATTGCTAAACGACATGATATCAGTTGCTTGAAATAAATTGAAGGAAATTCTATCGTCTGAATAATTATATCTCCATGAAAGGTTTGGCGATATTTTCTTCAATTTAGCGATAACTTAAAAAATCGCCAAATTTATCGCCAAGTGGGACTGTAAAACTGATAGTCCCATTTTGCGACAAATTGACGAAACATCATCATAATATTATCCCCTAACAAAACACAATTAATTTCATTTATTAAGCGCAGTTGTATCAATTTCATTACATTTTTATAGATTTACAAACATTTTTATCAATTTGGTGATATTTTAAAAATTCGATAAATGTGTTACTAAGTAGGATGGATAGACTGATCCACAAATGCTACCGAAACATCATTTCAGTACTGTCTTCTAAACAAACGAATTTAATTTCATTGATTTGCGTCGTTTTTAGCAATTTGGCGACATTTCCTTCAATTTGGCAAAGTTTAAGAAAAGTTTCCAAGTTAGCGATATTCCGCCAAATTCGTAGCTCTGAAATTGCAGATCTGAAGAATAAAACATCCTGATCCCGTTTGTATATACTAAATGCAAACACTAAAATTTTATTAGAAGATAAACCCTTTCTACTCTTTTTCTGTTTCAACAATCGGATAAATGAATTTATTGGTAAACACAATATGAGTTTATTAGCTAAACATAATATAAAAGCTTAAAAACTCTTTGTCAAATGAAAGTGATGTACGCAGTCCGTAATTAATATAATTAAAAGAAAAATCAAACCGTTCATTTACAAAATATATTTTTACATCTATTTATTTATTATTCAAATAGAAAACATAATAACAAATATTAAGAAACACATTTAATTTAATTGCGATGCTGAGCAACATAATATAATAAAGAATCTTCCTCATAAACTGCGAAATGAAATAACCATTTTGATCTCTTTCCCATAAAATGCAAAAATAATAACCATTTTGATTTCTTTATACTTTCCATTGTTTAATAAATGCTTGACCATGGAGTTAGATTTTCCATTTAAATTCATATTTCAAACAATTCATGCTTTCAGATAGTGACTAATTAATGCAAAAATCCTGCACTAAGCTCAGAAATGAAGTTTTAATTCACGTTGACGTTTTAAACAAACGATTTTCATCCTTTCCGTTTGGATAAACCACGGAGTTAGAGAGTAGATCTCCTAGGTTAAAGTTCCGTTTTTCATTAATATCTCGACAACCCCTGGTATTAGAAACTCGAAACTTGGGCAAAATTTATGGGAGGCTATTTTAAGGCTACTCACAAAATTTCATTAAATTCGATTCAGCCGTTCTCTCGTGATGATGAGACAAACGAAATATTCGTTTTTCACTAATATCTCGAGAACCACTGGTTGTGGAAACTCCAAACATGGACTAAATTTTAAGTGGGGCTATTTCTGGGCTACCCACAAAATTTCATCAAATTCGGTTCAGCCGTTCTCCCGTGATGATGGGACAAACAGACAGACAGACAGACAGACAGACAGACAGACAGATTTTCAATTTTATTTATATAGATTGGTTTGATAAATTTTTGTTCTTCCTGTTTTTTACGGAAAGTAAAAACTAAAGACTAAAAGTGCTTACTGTTTTACATCACATGATAAGCATTTGAATACTCGTATTACTGCAGAGAATGAAATACTCGTATCGAGTGAAAGCCAACAGAATTTTATTAGCAATTTAATTTATATATTTTTCTGAAAGTTACTGGGGCACTAATTATACAATGGTTTTAAATTTATACGTTAAATTATTCTGAAAATTAAATAAAATTAATAATAAAAAAATTATAGATGATGAAAGCAAAATATGGATTATATAACATGTACTCTTAGAGATCTTTTATTCCGAAGTTGTTTGTGCGCTTAAATACTTTATTTGAAAACGTGTATGAAAAGGGAAACACCCAGAAGGTCGAAAATAAGTATTTTAAACCTACTAAATGCAACTTGATTGAAATCGACTCCATGATAAAAAAATCGCGTATTTTCGTGAGAATTCGGGACTGATTGATAGTCTATACAGGGTGTCCCAAAAAGAATGAAACGCGCTTTAATTCTTTACCTGTTGGAGATAAGTGGGCAATGTAAATAGCAAAAATGTTGAAAGTAGGGTAGGAAATAAGACTACGTTATTGAAATAGTCCTCCCATTCATTTTCAAAAGGTTACACATTTTTAGTTTTTATACGACCCCTTAGACAAATTTGGTCAATCAGAATTTTTTATTTTTAATGCAACAAGATCATTAAAAAAACCCGTATATCTGTATCTTTAAAATCAACTGAATTATGATAAAGGAAAAAATCTGACTTACGCCATTTTTTCGCACCATGTGAAAGGCTGTTCCATCAGTGAAAATAGGGATCATAAACAAATTGACGATGGAAATTGTTTAGATCAAAAATACCTTAATATGTGTCAAAATGTTTTATCACAAATGCATCTAAATAAAGCATTACACAGACAGAGATCATATAAAGCAGTGGTACTCACTACGCGGTTGGGGCACAAAATTAAAATACGCATACATTGATAGAAGACCACTGATATAAAGGGACAAATTTCGTTACAAATACTAGAAAGACAATTCACAAAACGCTATTCACAAAGCATTCTCAAAATGTTTTCCTTCAACTCCAATACATAACTGAGCTCTTCTAATAATGCTTCTGTAAATATTTTGGAGTTCTTCACCATTAATATTGTTGCAAGCATCAATTATCTTTTGTTATATTTTTTGTGACATGTCACAAATTTATATTTCTAATTTGATATAGGGTCCCCATTCACAATGTTCAATTTTCAATTAAATATAACTAACTCAATTTTAAAGATACAGATATGCGGTTTTTTAATGACCTTGTTGCATCAAAAATAAAAATTTTCTGATTGACCAAATTTGTCTAAAGTGGTCGTATAAAAATTTAAAAAGTGTAACTTTTTGAAAATGCGTGGGAGGACTATTTCATTAAAGTAGTCTTATTTCCTACCTTACTTTTAACATTTTTGCAATTTACATTGCCTACTTATCTCCAACAGGTAAAGAATTAAAGCATGTTTCAATCTTTTTGGGACACCCTGTATATTGCCATCTATAGATTTTTTAGTTTTTACGATGCTCTAGAAATAAATCGTCATATTGTTGAAATTCGTTCAAAAATTTAAGATAGGCTTCGGATAAGAGATTTATAATGAATCAACGGATGGGTTCATGAAATTTTTTTCTGGAGTAATATGTGATATATATTTAGGAGCTGCAAAAAATGAGCGTTGGATGGCATTCCAATTTTTTTATATCGTAATATAAAAATCGGAGAGGTTTAAAAGGCACAATAAATATGTATTTTTTTAAAAATTCTTTAAAATTTGTTTATTCATCGTATGGCCTCCGTTCGAAGATTTTTGAAAGAGAATATTTCGATCTTTCCAATGGTGTCAAGATGGAAACTCCGTGATAATATTTTAGGTCGCTAAGAAATCTATTTGTGTAAATACTGACCTAAAACATGAAATAACTAAAAGCATAATTTGTAATTAAAAAAAAAATTACGCTGAGGTGCCCCTGTGTACTCCGAGAAGTACCTTCGCAGCAAAATTTTATGATTGTACGACGCTTAGATTTCGCGCAACAGACAGACATAGACAGTCAGGCACAGAGACAGACAGACATATACTGTCAGATGCACAGACAGACAGACAGACACAGGCAGACGCACAGACACACACACAGACAGACACAGTAACAGACCTCCCCCCCCACACACACAGACATACACAGACAGACACACACACACAGACACAGACAGGCATACACACTTTATTATCCTTTATTATCTTAAGATTCCTGAATATGATAACAAATCACTTATAATCCTATTGTGTTACATAATATCACACACACATCTTTATTATCTTCCTTAGGATTTCTAAATATGATAACAAATCGCTTATAGCCCAATTGCGTTAAATAAATGTCTTCTGTACTCCATTTAGGGTCGTTTTCTACTCATCAGACAATGTTCTGTAATTTTGTAATTGGCATTTTTCTTTTATCTCACTTTGTTGTAGAGTTCCTGTTCCTAATTTCTGCCATTCTTAGTTGAGGACGTTGCAATCACTTTTATTTGATGGGGCGTAGTCACTTTAATATACATAAACATTATTCAAAGGTTTTTTAAGGAGCCTTATAATATTAGGCATAATACAAGAATATTCATTTATATTTTAATATTTCGCATATACGTTTTACTTATACATAATAGTATATTTAGTGTATAAAATCACTTAAATGTATAAAATTCAGTATATATGATGTTTAAAATATTTTCTCGTTAGTTAAGTCAATTCACGTATATTATTTTTACTTTCCTTATATACGTATATATGTATAAGGAAATTATTGTAACGAGGTCGAAAATTTGAATTCGAGTTTTCGACGGGCGAGTACGTTTCAAGCATCCCTGATCACGAATCCATTTTTGAAGTGATGTCTGTGTGTGTGTGTGTGAAAGTATGTGTGCGTGTGTGTGTGCGTGTGAAAGTATGTGTGTGTGTGTGTGTGTATGTGTGTGTGTGTGTGTGTGTCAGTGAGTCTGTGGAGACGATAACTGACGAACAAATGGACCGATTCGAACGAAATTTGGTACAAAAATTGCAATCCATAAACACTGGAAACCTATTGTTTTTATACGCAATCGAATGTTCAGAACCCCCCTAAATTTTCGAGTGAAATTTTGAAAAAATCATCAAAAAATCAAAATCTCTAATAAAGTTCAAATAAACATTTCTCATGTAATTTTTCATTAGAAAATGATTGACATAAATTTTAGAACGCTAACATGAACCGTTCTCGAGATATTGTACAGTTTTCAAAAAAATTATCAAAAAGTCATATAAAACAAAAAAAATATTTCTTATTGAGAAACATGTTCACTTTTCATATGTAATACCATGCGATAAATTGGGTGACATCATTCTCGTGGATCTAGCTCGTTTCATTCATGAAAAAAGATACTTTGAGCAATACTTTTGTATTTGAATGCCAATAGTCATTTATCTGCTGTAAAAGTAACTTATTTCTTAGTCCATAACGCTTGACGAGATTTTGGTGACGAATATGGTGGAATGCCGCTAACTTGGCGACTTTTTTAATTATTGCTAAATTAATGAAAAACTCGCCAAATGGATAAAAATGACGCTAAATCAATGACGACTCATTGATGATGACAACATGAAAAATGACGACTCATTGACGAAAATTCAATATCTTGGAAAGAATATAAATATCTACTATATTAATAATCTATTTTTTTACTGTAAAAGTAGTAAATTCATTGCATTATATAAGGAAAGGCATGTGCTGCCCACATCAGATTTTTTTGTTATAGGAAAGAAATAGCTAGAACCAAATAACCAAATTCCAATCAATATGACATAATAGTTCTAGTTTGATTTTACTCAATTCATTTTTCACTTGAAATATGTAGATACTTTTAATGTACCCTATTTAATATTATAGAAACCAAATAAGGGAATTTTGTAATATATCCTACTACCATAAAAAGTCTTAATTAAAAAACTATTTACATAAACATAAGGTTATTTCTATATTACTTTTATCTTAAAACAAAATCTTAAGATATTCTTAATTCAAAAAAATATTTAAGCACGGAATTATTCCCAAAACTTAATAGCTTGTGTACATATTATAACTTCTTCCACAGAATATCTCAATTTTGTCAGTTTGGTCATATCTAAAATTTCTCAAGGTACCTTTTTATACAGAATATCTCTATACAGGCTGTATGTAGCCTTAGATCATCAATTCTCGCCGAAAATTGTTGATCTAAGTCAGCTCATAGCAAGGAAGATTAAGTTAAAACTTTAAGCAATATTGTTTGCCTTCCTTTCTATCCAAAAAAAAAATCTGATGTGACCAGCACATGACTTTCTTTATATAATGGCATGAATTTTCTACTTTTACAACAAAAAAAATAGGTTATTCTTATAGTAGATACTTATATTCTTTCCAAGATATTGAATTTTCATCAATTAGTCGTCATTTTCATTGATTTAGCGTCATTTTTACACTTGGCGAAATTGTCGTTAATTTGGCAACATTTAAAAAAGTCGTCAAGTTGGCGCCATTCTGCCAAATTCGTCACCAAAATTTCGCCAAGCGTAATGAATGGAGAAATAAGTTATTCTTATAGCAAATAAATGATAACTGGCGTTCAAATACAAAAGTATTACCCGAAGTATCTTTTCTCATGAATGGAACGAGCCAGATCCACGAGAATGATGTCACTCAATTTATTGCATGATATTATATATGAAAAGTGAACATGCTTCTCAACAGTTAATATATTGTTTTTAATTTATGGGATTTTTGGATAAATTTATTTGAAAAATGTGCAATATCTCGAGAATAGTTCATGCTAGCGTTCTAAAGTTTATGTAAATCGTTTTCCAAGGAAACATTACATAAGAAATGTCTATTTGCGTAACTTTATTTTAAGTTTTGATTTTTTGATGATTTTTTTCAAAATTTCACTCGAGAAGTTAGGGGGGATTCTGAACATTCGATTGCGTTTAAAAACAATAGGCTTCTAGTATTCACGGATTGTGATTTTTGTACCAAATTTCATTCGAATCGCTCCATTCGTTCGTGAGATATCGTCTCCACAGACTCACTGATACACACACACACACACACACACACACACACACACAGACATCACTTCAAAAATGTTCGATTCGTGATCAGGAATGCTTGAAACGTGCTCTCCCGCCAAAAAATCGAATTCGAATTTTCGACCCCGTCACAATACTTTCCTTATACATTATGTATATAAGGAAAGTAATTAGTCATAAAATTGCTATAATTCTCAATAAGTTTGACGCCAGGGTAATATTCTCGTAAATATTTTCTTATTAATATTTATTAAATTAAAATTTCTTCCCCCAAGGATTGAAAAGTTGAATTATTGGGGCATTTATTAAATTTCTTGTCAATACGGACTATTGTACATAGGTCAAACTAAACGCACCTTAAAGTAGCAGTTAAAAGAACATCAAAATAAATTTTTAAACGCTAATCAATCTTGGACGATTAGCAACCGGTTAATTTTTCTTTTGCCTCCATTGTTCAAAAGTGTTCTTGTATTTTCGATTTGGATTTCATTGAATCTTTTCATATCAACAAACATTCCAGTAATTTAGTTAATAATTTGTCAATGACTCTATATTTTTCTCCATATTTCTTAAGGTATAGCATGATCACTTTTAATTTTTTTTTTCTTTAGTTCATATTCCTTGCATAGGTTCAAAATTGTTGTTAAAGGAGTAATTCAATAAGTAAAAAACACTTTGTTCAAAGGATAAGGAAAACTTGAGCAACGTACTTAAACATAAAGAGAATGTTTACTAAAAGAAGTTACCGTAGAAGTTTTTATAGATAAAAGATTTGTAGACGGTTGAAAAATGATTAAATGAAAATTGTGTGAATCTAATCATACACAAAATTGAACTTACAAACTCTTGATCTCAAAATAAGGAAGCTAATAACTGAACCGTGTCCACTTTTGATTAAACTTTACTGAGGAGACAAGACAAGTTGGAGGGATACAAAATACAACATAAGTTTCCAAACAAGACGTCCAACCAAGATCAAACAAGCTCTAACAAGAATAAAATAAGTCCAAACGTCAAAAAAGTCAACATAACCTTTATCTATGGGTCAATCTTCTCGGAGATCTTCCTCTTTGAATGTATCAATTTATTCCTCTATTCAAATTGATAAACAATAAAGATATTCATTTTGATTCCATTTTAACAAATCGACAAAAATATAACTCAAAAGAGCATACAAACATTATAAACAGTGCAACTTCTGCACAGCTCAACATCACATCAAAAATCAATCAGAAGGAAAATTACCCAGACAAAAAAGTGAAGTCTGTCAAGTAAACATACAAGTACCGACACACTTTGAGAGAAATCGCACTTAATCCCAGCTGATCGTTCATACTGACACGCTGATCTTTAAAAAAAAAAAAAAAAATGAATGCCATTGATATTTTGCTGTTGTCTGTGCTATTAATATCTTCTCATGCATAACGGTTGCCGTGACCGACCGTACGTGGTTGGGATTAATCCCTATCGCAGTACATGGCTTGCATAAGTTTTTCAGCCTTGATGCAACTTGAAACGGAAGCTTTTTATTTACAGAATGGGGATTTAGGGTAGTTTTGATAAGAGGTAGTGTTTTGGTTACTGACTGTTAACCTGTTGTCAGTGGCAAAAGAGTTAATAGGTTAACATTTTAGAAAGCGAGTGTTCAAACTGTTCTATATACAAATATAGGATCTTGTTGATGATTGATAACTCCGGACAACAGCCAAATTATTACAGAGACTAAAACTATATGCTATCATCTGCAGGGTCTGATCAAGCCAAAGAGAGGCCCAGGCCCTGGTGGTATATTTTGGGCCCCATACACTTGAGGCACACAAAACACCATCACAAACCGAGTTTAGTGCCCTGGACCAAAACATACAAGCACAAACATACAGAGTCGAAAGTCCTTTTGTACACATGTAGACTTCCATCCTTTTTACTTCAAAGAAAGATATTAAGAATTAAAAGAATGAGTAATATTTAAAAATATTAACATATTTGTAGAGATACAACTTGTTTATACTTTAAAATCAAAGACAACCAAAATATAATTTTAATTTGTAATTTTGATCCCGTTCAGATTATTAGTTATGCTTGGCGTTTCGTTCTCGACTCACTGCGTCGAAAACCTTTACATGATTTTCTGAAAATTTAGTAGTTGCTTTATTTCGTTATTTGACTATATTCCTATTGGTTACTATTTAATTTAAGAACATTTTCCTTCTATTGTAATTTGTGTCTTATATCTAAATTATATTTGAAATGACGCGTATTTAAAAATGTAAAAGCGTAAATTGATTGATATGTAAATTTTACCTGGCGGTTATGCCCATATTTAAGCACATGTTCGCACCTTGTTTTCACTTCGCCTCTGGTGAAGGGCACAATAGTGGCCGAAAACGCTATGGCAGTGTGATTTTGTACGTCGTAGAAAGTAGATTTTAATAAAAGACTTTTAAACCTATTTTTTGGTTGTCTTTGATTTTAAAGTATTTATTAGTTGACGTGTTTCCATGCTATTTTATTAAAACCTTGCTTATATTTATTCTGAAACTTTAGAAAAAAAATTCTTTTTCAATGAATTATTTTCGTAATTTTAGTTTTATATTTTAATTTTAGGAAGATCTACTTTATGAGTATAGTCCTAACATACTTAACATTGTAATTCTTGTAAAATCATCAATCTCTAAATAATTATTGTATTCCTTATTCGATTTTTCACTTGTACGGTCGATGTCCCCTGGGGCAAAGTAAGATTTGCATAAAATATTGTGTACGCAGTTTTGCTCCCCCCCTCCCCTTCCGCTTAAAATTTTCCAAACGCAGCTCTATATAGAACTATAGGGAATATGAAACAGGTTATTAGGAATAAGAACATAAAACGAATTACTGGGAAGCATTTCTTCAAATCGTGAACTGACAGAACTCATCTCTCCCATTACACGCCAAACGTCGTTTTATCGCCAGTTCTGGTACACTATTCTTACAATTCCTGCAAGAGAGGAGGGAAAGGCGAATTCTTTTCAATCCGCGATATTGTTCATACGCTAAACGTCGCTTTATCGCCAGTTCTGGTACACTATTCTTACAACTCCTGCAAGAGCGGAGGGAAAGACGAACTGTTTTTAATCCGCGATATTGTTCACGATGATTGATGATTTGATTGCGTATCAGAATGTCATTAGATACATTTGTATCCGATTATGTAAATCATTCATTATGTTGGTTTTAAAATAATACTCGTACTATGAAAATACATGTATTTAAGAACTTTGTGTACTGCACGCAGATTGTTTGAAATGAGTTTAAGAAATGTTCCACACATATATATAACTTATTATTTGAATAAAATGATTATATGCGAGATTTCGTAGTAAATATATGTGTAGGATCCGTATGTTGTTCAGTACTTATATAGTACAAGAATCAGTGACGAAAATTGAAGATTATTTGAAAGGAGGGAATATCTGTCATTTTAAAAATGTAAAATTTGTGATATTTCAGGGAAATTTGCTTGACGTTTTTCTGTTTGTGGGAGCAATAAATGTTACTTTTCCGACATACCTAGTATAATGCAGCGTTTTTCAAGATGTGTTCCGCGGAACCCTTGGGACGCGAAGTGATAATTAAACGATTAAAATTTTGATGCATAACTTGGACAACAAGGGATTTTTTTTATTTTGGGGTTCTACCATTAAATTAAATTTCAAAAGGGTTTCTAGACTAAATAAGTTTGAAAAACACTGGTATAATGTATAAGGAAAGTATTGTGACGAGGTCGAAAATTCGAATTTTAGTTTGTGTTTTCGACGGTAGAACTCGTTTCAAACATCCCTGAAATTGAATCGAATGTTTTTGAAGTGATATATGTGTGCATCTTTTTGGCACCCCCATCCATTTTAATTCGCCCTCGGGAGAGAAACAAAAAGATTCAGGTCCGTTAAGTTCTGTCCCGTTGCTGATACTATAAGCTTGGAGGCCCATAGTACTTTATCCAGAATGCAAACTCAAGAGTGATATGCACAATATCGACTACTTTGATACCTACATTTGGGACCTTGAATGTCCAGGGGAGCGGAAGTCCTATGGGCACCCACAGAAAAGGTTTATACTATTAACTTCAGGATTAACCTGTTTATACTATTAACTTCAGGATAGAACCTAACGGAACCGAAGTTTCGATTCCCCAAGGGTGGAAAAATAGTCTTTCCAGATCCCCACAAAAGTCTCCGTGAAGTCTGAAGCTTTACACACTTATAGCCATGGGTGCCCATAGGGGCGTTCAAAGTCACAAATGTAGGTATCAAGCTAGTCTATATTGTACGTTTCATCGTTGAGTTTACCATCGCTGGAATAAGTCCTATTGGCGCCCATAGGGGCCCCTGAGGGCGTATTTGCCCTCCCGTGGACGTTCAATGTCACAAATGCAGGTATCAAGCTAGTCAATATTATACGTCTCTCTCTCTCTCTCTACTATTTTATCGAATCGCATTAATATCTATTCAGCTAAAGTCCATAAATATATTTTGTGTGTATACACACACACACTATCCGTCGTAGGTCCGTCGAAAACTCGAGTTCCTATTTTCGACTCTATTGCAATATTCTTCCTATACATTGCCATGTATTGTAGAGAATGTAAAATAAGTATGAATCTGTAGAAAAAGTCATGTGCTGCCACTGCAGATATTTTTGTCTCCGGCAAGTTTAAGTATTTTTATTCTCCTTAAAATTTAAGATTATAAATAGCAGTTATTAAACTAAACAAAAATATCTAACAGCGCCTTTGAAAGAAAAGTGCATAAATACATTAATCACAATTTTCCGAAAGAGAAAATAAAGATAAAAAAAATACTTGAGAGATATTAAAAAAAAAAAAACTAAACCTCGGAGGAAGATATTTTGTGCCATCGAAAAAGTGCAAAGATTCGCCTTGAAAATATAATTATCTGCGAAGAATGACGTTTCCTCTTAAAAAATGTTTATAAGTCAACATTTTTATGATAAATAGAGAGGTTTATTATTTATTATGTCACCCCGTCAAATATGTTTTTATCGCAAACAGTAATGAATAAAACATTCGAAATTTAAACAAAAATTGGCTTTATTTTTAGCTACAATGGCCATATCGTCTGTTTGCGCCAATTTCAAATTCAACTACTTTTAATCTCAATAACAAAAAAATCTGACGTGGGTAGTACATGACTTTCCTTGCAGACTCATATTCACGTTCTTTTTATTTCTTCAATAATTCATTAAATTGAGTTTAATTGCACAAAATAACACTGAATTTACACTTTTAATTCAGTTTTCATTTTCATTTGGTAACTGGACTTATTTTCAAATGTGACTAAGCGAGAATGCGAAAAATTAGATTTTCTTGAGAACGGCTAGTCCTAGCGTAATGGGGTTGGTCTTATTCTTTTCATCGTCAAATATTACGTATAAAACCGACATTTAATTGATATATTTGAGCATATGTAGTCTTTTATTTTAGATTTTCACAATTTTTGCGGGCCATTTCGCAAAAAAAGGCAGGTCATTTTTTTCCGAATCGTACCAAAATCTAATCAGTACCAGAGTAGCAGCTCACAAGTGACTTTTCTACCAAATTTTGTAAAATTTGGTCTATTAGTTTTCCAGGTAGAGTCTATACAGGCAATTTTTGCGAACCATTGCTCATGAAAAAGCGGTTTCTTTTATCCCAAATCCCACCGAAATCTAATCAGCACCAGGGTCAGACCCAAGGGTCTTACCTACCAAATTTTATGAAATTCGGTTCATTAGTTTTTGAATTAGAGTGGATACATACATTGCACAGACACACACACACAGATGTCACGCTAAAAATGTTTTTTTTCGTATTCTAGACGTGTCAAAACGTGCAGATCCTTCGAAAACTCGAGTTGAGATTTTCGGCATGATTCCAATACTTTCCTTATACATTACCATGTATTGCAGGGAAAGGAAAAATTAATGGTAAAATATCGTAGTTGACAAGGGTTGTTTTTAAACGTGTCTTAAATATCTTAAATGTAAATCCGATTTGCACATACATACATATATCATATTTTCCCCTTAAAAGTAGTTATGGGGATTGGTATACATGAAGAGTTATTTTTACTTTCCCTGTATACGTAGTATAATATATCGAAAAGTATTGTAACGGGGTCGAAAATTCGAGTTTTCGACGGAAGAGCACAGTTTCAAGCATACCTATAAAGTCTCGAATCGAACGTTTTTAAGGGAATGACTGTGTGTGTTAGTGTTTGTAAGTCTGTGGATACGATATCTGATACAAATATTACAATCTGTGAATACTTTTTCATGCAATATTATGCGACAAATCAGCTAACAGCATTTTCGTGAATCTAGTTCGTTCCATTCACGAGAAAAGATACTTCTGCAACAGTTTTGCATTTTTACGATCAACAATTCGCCAATAGTCATTTATATATAAGAAAAGCTCTTCTCTCCGGCTGTGTGTAACACTTGGCGATAAATTTGGCGAATTTGCCACTCATTTAGAGAAATATCGACTGATTGACGAAAACATCGCCAAAATTGCACAAATGATGCTAAATTAACAGAGATGACGCCAAGCTGATGAATTAATTATTAAAATATTTTAATGTATGGATCATATTGCTTGTTGCGGATGCTATCAAAATTGATAATTGTCAATTTAGAGTTGCGTAAAAAATGAGTTAATAGAGTACTTTGTTGTTGTTGTCGTGTGACCAGTGCAATAACTGGAAAGGGTTGGGAGGGAGGTGGGGAGAGTAAAGCTAAATGGGTCCAAAAGTGTGGAGCACTGCGCAGGCCACATCTACAGCTTTGTCCGTATAAAGGGTCTCCCTGGAACAGTTCAAGTCGATCTTGAAGAGAGCTGCAATGATGGAAGGGCAGTTAAAGAGGTGCTCGGGATCAAGCTGCATACCCGGACAGTGCCTGCATTCAGGGTATGATCTTGACCCATCTGGCAAAATCTTCATGCCTCTGAGGTGCATCGTCCTCAGTCTGGCAATTGTTGTTGTTACTTCTCTGTCGTAGTTAAGCTCGGGAAGGGATGATTTTCGTCGGGTGTTAGCGCAGGGCTTTTGTTTTGCAACGGCATTGGCGTCGGAAGATGTTGCAATCAGGGGGGTTGGTTCGATGGTCCTCGCCTCCTTGGCCAGAGAGTCGGCCTCTTCGTTCCCCTTGATGTCGACGTGTGCCGGGATCCATTGAAGGGTGCATAGCTTCTTCTTTGCCTCTATTAAGGACAGGAGGGTATTGATCTTTTGGGCGAGGTTTGTTTTTCCTTTTTGAAGGGCCTGGAGAGCAGATTTGCAATCAGTGAAGATTACTATGCCGTCGGAGGGGTTGAGTGTTGTCCAAGTGAGGTAAATGCTCAGAGCCTCCCTGATTGCGACGAGTTCGCTTGTGAAGTTGGAAGCGATTTTTCCTGCTGGGAATTTGTGTTTTGAAATTGAGCCATCAGGGTAAGTTATAAAGACTCCGGATCCTCCTCTATCGCAGTCAGAGTTCGAAGAGCCATCGGTGTAGGCAGTGACCAAGTGTGGTTTTAGAATCTTGGCGATTGTTTCCAATCCTTTCCTCTTGATTGTTTCCTGTAGTTCCTTTTAGGTGCAGGGTTCGAGAAGATCCAGGTTTATCTTCACAGAGGAGGGCGGTTTGACCGGGAAGCGTGGTTCTTGAAAAATGTCAAGACACATGTGCTGAAGGTTGATGTCCAGCCTGATATTTTTGTCGTATTGGAGCGTAGAGGATCTTTTAAGCCTGGTTTTTTTCGACCAGTTCCTGAAGGTGACGTTTGAGATATGTTGTTCGTGACTGCTCCTGATATTGTTTGTGAATTTCACTGTGGCGAACTTTCTCCTGTTTTCCAATGGGGGTAGGCCACATTCAATTTCAGCTTTTAAATTATTTGTCGAGGAGACAGCTCCTATGATAGTTTTGGAAGCTCTGTATTGGACGAAGTCGATTTTCGAGGATGAAGCTGCCGGAGCCCAAATTGGTGCTGCGTATTCTAGAAATGGTCTGATAAGTGTCGTGTAAGTATTTAGTAGTGTCTTTGGTTTGGAACCCCATGAAGAGCCGCAAAGTTTCCTCAGGATGCTGAGTTTTTTCAGAGCTCTCTGTGAAACTGTTTCAATATGCTTAGTAAATCTCAGTTCCGCATCGAGTGTGAGACCAAGATATTTGAGGTGCGTGACTTGTTCGACGGTAGTATTGTGGATCCTAATGTTAGGGTGGTGAGCCTGCCTGTTTCTTCTGTCTGTGGAGAAGACACAAGATTTGGATTTGTCTGGGTTAATAAGGAGCTTAAGGTCTTCAGCCCAGGTTTCGATGCCAAGCAGGTTGATGTTCATCGCGTTTTCAGAGACTGAGATATCGGAGTGTGTATGCCAGATAGCAATGTCGTCTGCGCAGCAGGCAATTTTTGCTCCATTGCTAATGTGACTGTGGATGGTGTTCATGTACAGGAGGAAGAGCAGAGGGCTGACAACCGATCCCTGTGGGACACCAGCCCACGATCTGTGCGTCTTGGAATAATTTCCATTTACTCGCACAACAAATTTCCTATGTCTGAGGAAGTCGTTATTCCAGAGCAAAGAGTTGCCCTTGATGCCAATGCTGTGTATAATCTCGATGAGTCTGCCTCCAGACTCGATCGAACGCTGCGGAGAGGTCAAGGAAGACAGCGGTAGTCTTTTTGTGGGGTTTTATTGAGAAAGAAGATAGTTGAGTTAAATTATTGAGAAAGAAGTTAGATTTTGTGGGGTTATATTGAGATAGAAATAAAATAGCTCCCGCGGACCAACAGGCAGAAGTCCAACCTCTCGAGGCAATGGCACCCATTATGACAAGTGCATTGAGTACTTTGAAATAGTTTTACAGGTTGTCATCTGGAAATGCGCCAAATGTACAATTCAACGTTAAAAGCATTTTGCCGTGGATCTTACACATTAATTTTCCACTGTGAAGGAAGAAATCTATTGAATTATATAGGGAAATTCATGCGTTGCCCATATCAGATTTCTTATCTAAACATGTGAACATATTATGAAAATAGGTTATTTTTAAAAGTGATGCTGACAAGCAAATTTTCAAACAATCATTAAAATTTCTAAAAATTTAATTTGTATAGATTTTGAACACCTTATTTATGTTTTATTTTTCAAAATTTCCCGCCAAACATTTTATATTGTTGATATGCTTATTATCTACAACGTTAAGTATTGAACTTTGATTAGGTTAGGTGAAAAAAAAAACCCACATATATGCGTAAAAAGTACTAAAAAAGTACGAATATTTTGCGTTTTTTTTACTTATTTTATTACAAAATCGATACCTAAATCTATTTTGTAGGTCTTCATAGAAGTACAAAAATTTCCAAGCCATTTAAAACTAATTTATTTAAGTTTTAGCATTTTAATCACAGCGGAAATTTGAAAAAAAAGGAACCAAAATAAATTAAATTAAAGCTTTTAAGCATCAGATACTGATATAAAATAATACAGTTTATTTCATATTCAATTTGGTAATTAACCTTATAGATAGCATCAAATATCAAATGTATGTAAATTTTAGTAAAGTTTGAGCACAATTATTCACATTTAGTGTTCCAGATCGGATCAAATGTCAGATTTGAGTAAATTTTAATAAAGTTTGAGTACAATTATTCACATTTAGTGTCCCATATTTATAACACCATTAAGTAAATTTTAGTAAGGTTTAAGAACAATTATTCACATTTAGTGTTCCAGATAGGATCAAATGTCAGATTTGAGTAAATTTTAGTAAAGTTTGAGCACAATTATTCACATTTAGTGTCCCATATCTATAACACCATTCGAGCAACGATGAAAAATAAAGAATAGAAAATAAAATAGTAAATATTACAAAATAATATTTGTATGCTATATTTTATTATAAATACATGTCAAAGAGAAAGAGGGACGCATTATATAGTTAAGAGAATTAGAATTTTGGGTATATCATAACGATATTATACAAATTTCTAAATTTTGCTCTATTTCCGAAATCTTTAAAGACAGAGATCAAGTTACATGTGGGATCTGGTTCCAAATGCAGTAAATGTTGCAAAATACATTAAACATATTTACTATAGCAGTGTTTCTTTCAGGCATACTTCCGGGAGGGCGAAGCCCCCTCCCCCCTCCCCGGAGACAGTTTATGTTAACCTAGTTTCTATTTATGTGGCACATCATTTAGATATATTTATATAGGACAAATGGAAAACTTGCCCCCCCCCCCTAAAATTTCATTCGCCCCCCCCCCGGCCAAAATGTTCTGAAAGAAACACTGTTTACTAAGTGTACTTTCAGAGAGGTAAAAGCCAATTGTGCTGAGAGAAGTATTGACAAACTAAAACTTTATTAAATTACGACTGGTTTCTCGGAGTTTTTTAACCGGAAGGAACTTTTGAAGCAAAATAAGAAAATAAGCATCTACTTAATTAAATTGCCTCTTAAAATTCCCTTTATTTGTTTCTGTGGCTGGAGCGAAGGCGAGAAGGCCTGTTTGCTGGGGGAGGGGGGGGGGGCTAGATTTTCCCCGAAAAAGCGACTAATAGGGTTTCATTTGTACTTATACGAACTAAATTTAGAGAAAATTTCATCCGAATCGTTGTTGCCATTTTTGAGATAACAATTATTTTCATGGTTTTCTCATACTTTTATTACTGTTTTCGAAATTTTTATACTATAGCTAAAAATTTACCTAATAGATAAAAGTACAAACTTAGCTACAAATCTAGTTAGATCTATAGCCAAAAACCTAGCCCGCGTAAGTTGTGACCATTGTGTACAATTTTTTCAGGCTTTTAGGGCCAAACGTTCTTGAGGACAGCGGTGACAAGGATGACATTTGAGCGGATCACAAAATAGTTTAGCTACACTCAGCTCAATAAGATTAAGAAAGTTAGAATCTTGAACTATCCCGGGAAAGAAACTAATTGGTTTTCATTTGAATTTGTACGAACTAACTTCAGAGAACATTTTATCCGAAATGTTAGACCACTTTTTGAGAAAAAATTTATTTTCATGATATATCATACATTTTAACTCTTTCCAACATAGTTGAAAAGTGTTTATGAATTTGTTCATTTTGTCTGTCTGTCTGTTCGCACAACTACCGTAAAAATGACTTTATCAAATGAAATTTTAGTATGTTGTTGAGACGGTCTGTGGGACATCTGGAAATGAAAATGAATGATATCACCCAATTAGTTTTGGATTGAACCTGGGTTGAAAAAGTGAAATACATTGAACCCTATGGGACCTAATTTTTCAAACATTTTTAAGCGACGTTAAAATTCACAAATTGCTTCGAAAATTTTAGGAAATATTCAATTTATCCCGTAAAATATATGAAAAGAATTTTAGCAAATATGTTTGGTAGGTTTTTAAATAAAAATTAAAATAATAATTACACTCATATAATATGAAGATATCACGTGACCCACTTCAAAATAAAATATCGCATTTATCTTTATTTCCCAGTGCAAAAATCGTGATTTTTAAAGTTCTTTTAAATTTATATTTAGTGTTGCATCCGTCCTAAAACCGCATTATTTTTACGTATTTTCTGTGCATCTATATTCTGTGCCGACGCAATTACAATATTTGAGTTTAAATGATCATCAAATTTTGATTATTTCTGCAACGAAACCTAATTTTAATGGATGCAGAATGTAAACAAGTGATTGTAAGATGAGTTGTATAAGAATTGCTGAATTTTTTTCCACACAAAATTATTTAACTCTGGAATATGGAATAAAAGTGATATGAATAAAATATTTACTGCTTTTACATACGGAGTCAGACGATTTATATTTCGATGACGTCATTTGAATATTTTCTTTTTCGATGACGTTTTAAATTTTCAAATATAATAAATTACTGTAGTACTGTGATAATTTAAAAATATCAGCGCTGAATGTATCGCATTTTAGAGATGTTTAAATAAAATTGCATTTCAGTTGGAAAGTGTTTCGTAATCAATGCTTATGCATGATTGTTCTTACTTGTTATACTATATAACCTAGCCCGAGTTAATTGTGACCACTCTGCATAATTTCAAGCTTTTGCTTGTGAAGAACGGTGAAAAATCTGACATTTGAGCGGATTTTAAGGAGGTTCACTACTCTCAGCTCAATACAATTGAGATAGTAAGATTTTTGAATTTTCTAATTGGGATTTTGACTGAAAAATTATAGATTTTGTACAGCGTTAATTTAGTTTCAGTGCTAGTGTTAAAGCCTGACAAGTAACAAGGGCAGGTAAAAAAAACTCTTAATATTTGAAATGCAACATTTTAATTAAATTTTATTTCGTTTAAAAATATATGGCGCTAAATGTCAGAAATAATCGTCTTAATCGAAAATTGCATCAGTTTAGGGTCGTAGTCAGAGAAGAAATTGAAGAGGGGCTGCAGGGAAATTCAAAGGGTTCAACATTCTTAAAGAGGGGCTCAACAGTCTTAAAGGGGGCTCAACAGTCTTAAAGGGGGATCAACAGTCTTAAATGGAGCTCAACAGTCTTAAAGGGGCTCAACAGTCTTAAAAAGGGGTTCAACAGTCTTAAAGGAGGGGCTCAACAAAAACACAATTACTCATTAGCATTTATAAACCATAATAGTTACTATTATATATTTGAATTCATATAAATTATTAACAAATAATTGCATATAAGCTAAAAGTTAATTATTAATATCCATATAGCTGCTATACATAAATATTAATATATAAGAATTACAGATTTTAAAGTAAGCATTAAATCTTAAGTCTAATTCCAAGTAAAAAATCTATTAATAATTTGTAGAAACATTCTGAAAGTAAATACAAGTTAATGCTTAATATTAACTCTTACCTAATTATCAGTTGATTTCGACTCTGTATAACAGTGAACCCCACAACAATACAAAAGTATCCTAAATAATATTGCCATAATTTTACATTAAATACGTAAATGAATTGATCATTAGTGTAATCACAAATTCAGCTAAATTAAAAAATCTCTAAAACGAAGTAATTTATAAAAAAAAATCTCAAAGAAATATTTTATGCAAAATTTGAATGACATTTTATATGAAATTTCATATCGCTACTAAAAATTTAATATTTTTATCAGGGGATCTGAGTATACCTCTTGTGTGTGTGTGTGTGTGGGGGGGGGGGGGGTAGCCCCCTCTGGCCCCGGCTTAGCTACGGCCCTGCTTCAGTTACTTTTTGCCCGGCAATCAATGCTAATGGTTTGAAAGTACATTACCAGGTTGTAAATTTTCAACCTTTTAAGTTACCGTGGGTCTCTGGAAAATACTTTTCACCGTCCATATTCTCGGTTCCCGTGTGGGAGATCTAAAATCTGTCTTAAGAAATCGAAAATCTATGTTAGGATCGAAAATCTGTATTATCTGCTGTCCGGTGGTCAATACTCTAAATGTTGAAGACCCAGACCGTCCGACTTGTCAACAAGGACATGAGCATCTATTTGGACGGCCGAATACTCTAAATGTGTAAAAATTCAGCTTCCTAGTACTCCCGAGGGGGTGGGGGGCGTCTGGAAGGTCTGGAAAGACAAAAAATTGTCATACAACTATTATATAGATTACGGCATGCAACAGTGGTATTTCTGGTAGACATAAATCTGAGACAAACGATTTAGAACATTTGAAATATGACTTCTCAAGTATATTCTTTAAGCATATTCCCCGAAAAATTTACAGAAATACCAAACAAATCACATTTATATAAGAATTACATTCTGACCATATTTCCTTCTTATCTCCAGCAATTCTTTTATCTTTTATTCCATAAGCTATCGTCCAGCCATCGATTCTTCAGAAACGCATTCTTCATCGCGGAAGATATCCATATATCCCGATGAAAGTCGATCCTTGATAGAAGGATAATTTGTTCGATGAAATTGTTTTTACCGCTTTCCCCGACATACATTGCCCACTCGTTTCATTGTTTACGTGGGAGATTCATTGGCATATCACAGATAAAGAGGTGAACTTTACGTAGAGGTATTTTGTGTTCGTTGAAGGTTGGCTTTTGTTGTTGAACGTAGGTCAGTCGAGGTTAACGTTCGCACGAAGTTATCATTAATGTTCACTTTCTTTGAAATTCCTAGAATATGAAAAGAGAAAGTTTATGGATGTGAAATATGTTAAGGCATGAGGTACGAAGTAAATCATGAAAGAAATGTGACGAGAATGTGACGGAAGTGTTGTAACGGAAGTGACATACTATTATTACGAATGCTTAAAAGGAAACTATTGTTATAATTTGAAGGTTCGGGTCGCTTGACGTCAGAGAAACATTCTACGGCCTTGGCGAAATATCGCCAACTTGGCGACTTTACGCTTGTACTGGAAACTTTTCGAGTTTGGCAGATTGACTATGAACATCATGAGTTAATGGCTTATCCTAGAACGTTCCATAAAGAGTACGAGTTTACTAGCTCGCCATCGTTCAGTTGAGTTGTTGACATAATACGAGTAAAAGTATCTGCTGAAATCAATACAGAACCCAGTATCTAATTTATCTTCTGATTATACATACCTTTTAAGCTGTATTATAAAACAATTCTAATAAAAAGTGTAAAAATAAATAAATTTTAGATCTGTTACATATGCGTCGACATCTGCGCTATATGTCAGAATGCTTTAATCATTTGTGCCAACCGTCAGTATTTCTTTCAGGTATCCGGGGGAGGCAAAGACCCCCGGAGACGATCATTCGCCCCCCCCCCCCCCGAGACATTTTATATTAACTTAGTCCCTATTTATGTGACAGTATTTAGATAATATTTATATAGGGAAAACAGAAAAATTGCCCCCCCCCCCCCGGACAAAAGTCCTGAAAGACTGCCTACCAACCGCACGCTCGGCCAGGGTAGTGACTGCGACTGCAAACGCTACATCCAGGCGTTTCATCGTTGATAATAAACGAAATAAACTGCATTCTTTTCATCTATTAAAACTGTGTAATTTAAGGGAAAAAAATAATTTTTTTTTCAAAAATTCAGAAAATGTTGAAATCTCTTTGTTGGTACCTTGTACCATTGTCGCACGCAACAAGTATCAAATTTTCCCCTTCAAAATAAACAAAAGGAATGATGTTTCACATCAATTTACAACGAGTAACAAAACAACATCCTTATTTTATAAAAAATATATGTGGAGAGAGGAAAAGGTCAACAGAGTTACTCAATATATTTTTTATGAGGTTGTGAATTAGATTCTTGGCTTTGGTGGATCAACATTAGAGCTCCGTAAACCTGCATGTTCTCTAGCAGATTTTTTCAATGTTCTTCAAAAAAGGTCTTGAAATGTATCTCTCGAAAATTTGATTTTAAATGGTTTTAATAGTGTAGGATCAAATAACATAAATATCACGTAAATCCTTTAAAGAAAACAAACATCGAAAACTTGGTTTTCTGATAGTCACAGTATGAAACAGAACTTTAAAACCTTGTTTTCTCAGAAATTGAATTCTTTAAAAGTTCAATGTTTAAATTGATATAACTTAAGACAGATTAAAGCTAGAACTACGAAATATTATAGACATAGTTTGTCTATAATATTTACTTTAATAATTTGTCTTCTGGATTTGTACACGTAAAATTGTAAATTTTAAGTGTACAGTGCTTAATACATAAACCACTCATACAAAAATATTTTTATCATTAAAATATTTAGATTTTATTATTAGTAGACCAAAATATTCTGGATCCAAATTAAAAAACATGCTTTCCATTAATAAAATATATCTTTATTTTGTAAGTAGAGTGCTTTGATTCAGAATTATATAAATTTTAAAAATCTCTATTTTTTACGTTTTAAATGCTTATACCAATATTTAAGTTAGATTTTTTTTTACTTAGCATATTTATGTTCAATAAAAGAAAATAATTTCTGTAAATAATTTTGAATAAACATATTCATAAATAAGAGAAGTAAAATTTTCTGTCCCGGAAACCATTAATATTACAAATACTATATAGAGATAAATTATAAATGCTGTATTTATGAAGAAATACTAGCAATTCTTTAAACTTATTGATATCTTAGTATAAAAATAGAGTTTGTACTCTTCTAGGAAATCTTTAGAGAAACTCCTGCATGTAAGGGTCTAGGAACATCTAGAAACCTATAGGGACTCCTGCATATAAGAGTATTTTCTTATAAGGGCCATTAAAAGCTCCTCATTTTATTCGTTTTAGCCTAAGCTCTTGGAAATCTGAAATTATACATAGAAAATTGCTAGTAATTACATCGCGATATTTTATTTCCGAAACATGAAATGTTAGCATTCTACTGTAAAAATCGCGAATTTTAGTATTCTTTTATAAGAATCACAAATTACAGCACTCTTTCGTAGGAATCCTAAATTTCGACACTATTTCCCAAGAATCACGAGCTTTAATGCTCTGTCGTAAGAATTCAGAATTATAGCGCTCTTTCGTAAAATTGATAAATAAAATTCGGATAGCATTTTTTCGTAAAAATAGGAAAATTTAACTATTTTTTTGTTTAAAAAAAAAAAAAAAATCCAGAAATTTCACGCTTTTTCGCAAAAATCTTAAACTTTAACGTGTCTGCGTAAGAATCGCGAATGCTCACGATTTTCGTAAAAATTACGTCATTCAGTGCTGTTTGGGAGAAAAATATTCCATTTAGCGATCTTTTGTAAACATCGCTTCATTTCTTTAGCTGTGATTTATTTAAAAATACTATATTCTTTTCGCAACTCGCGGTTTGAGAAAAAGTGATCTAAACGTTTCGATTATCCGTGTACAAGAATCTACCAGGTTTGAGTGTTTGCTTATGTCGTCGCGGCGAACCCTCTTAATTCCGCGGAGTATTCCCGATATACAAGAATGTGTCCAAATATGTGGATAAATTCAGCTTTACTCAAAAGCAGCAGAAATCGTAAAAGGGAACGCTATACAGTTAGTACTTCTCTGAGCTATCTCAAAATAGGTCAGACATAATAATACAGCAAGTAAATACTCAACTAATTTATTAACGAGACTAACGTATTCTCAAAATATTAACACATTCACAATTCACTTTACTCTTGTACCGTAACATTACTCTTCATACTCCCTGTAAGGTTATAAAGTCCATAACTCGTGTTCTGTAACATCGCTCTCCATACTCTCTGTAAGGTTATAAAGTCAATAACTCGTGTCCCGTAACATCGCTCTCCATACTCTCTGTAAGGTTATAAAGTCCATAACTCGTGTTCCGTAACCTCGCTCTCCATACTCTCTCTAAGGTTATAAAGTCCATAACTCGTGTTCCGTAGCATCGCTCTCCATACTCTCTCTAAGGTTATAAAGTCCATAACTCTTCTGCGAAGAAATATTTTGTCTTTCTGAAACGGCAATTTTGGTGTGCAGATGCGTGTTTAGCACAAGAATTCACTAATTAGTCAGGCCAATTAGAGCCTCGAGTGAAAACATTGGCTTCAAAAGTCAATTCCAGTGCAGTCTTATTACAAAGGGTCATCAATGGCGTGCTAAATTTAGTAAAAATTTTCTAAAATTTCGCTAAAAGCAGTAATGGTACATTTCATATCAGCCTTGTACGAATGAAGCATTGTTTCCAAAAATCATTAAAATAATGGAAATTCACTTTTCTTTGTCATACTGTTTCGACCTATATATGAGTGAGTTCTTGTGAGGTTTTTTGACACCCCGAACGTGGGCAAATTTCAATTTGATTTTTTGTATTTTGATTTGGCCTATCTTTCTCTCTTTTACTTTTAACAAATTTATTGGCATTTTAGCAGTTGTTTTCCGGTTTGACTTTCTGACTTTTGGTGGGTCTAAAATTTGCTGTGGCTTTTATCAGCTATGCATATCCGCCTGTTTGTAATATAGAAAACGAAAATATACCACGAAAGATATCGATATGCCAAAAATGACCTTTCTAGCTACACCAGATCTCTCCCTAAAAACGAGTACATTCCTATGGCGGGGTCAGAACGGGTTAGCGCTATAAGATTCAAAATTCCCAAGAATTAAAATATACCACAAAAACAACGACATACCAAATTTAGAATTTCTAGCTGCTTCGGGTCTCGAGTTATTCCCTAAAAACGTGTACATTCCTATGACGGGTCCAGGACGGGTTAGCACGATAAGATTAATCCAAAGAATCGCAATAAATAAAGTAAAATAATAAATAAGGTAATAAAAAAGGTAATTCCAAAGAATTACAATATAGCTCAAAATACAACGACATACTAAATTTGAATTTTTTGCTGCTCTGCAACTTGGTTAGTTAATAGGGCTTCAAAAATTTAAATCACACTAACAAACAAACAAACAAACAAAAGAATAATTTAAATAAAACTTTGTAAAAATGTTATTAACTATTCGAATTGTAGTGTGACTTTTGCGCCATCCTGTATTAGTGAAAATTGCCAAATATATTCGCCAAGTTTTATTAGCAATTGCAAAATGAATGTTCTGAAACATATTATGAAACATCCGGCAGAAGTTGCGAAAGCACGGGGAGTTTAAGAGGTCAACCTCCCTCCCTTCCATATCCGGGCAAATTACATTATTTTTCCATATATCCATATTGTAAAACAAATTCAGCATGTAACCCTCCCCCCCCCTCCCACTTGATAGTAACCCCTCTCTCTGACATCCTCACTACGATGTTTGACAGCGTCACACCTGTTGTAAGATTTTCTGACTCACAGCATTTGTTTATCCCTTAAATTAAAAGAAAAAAATCTATATAGTCAATTATACTAACAATACAATTAGATCCTTGACCTGTTACACAACTACAACTTTCACTTCAAATGCAAATGATCAATACGATTGTTAAGCTTCAGAAAAGTAATTAGCATTTCCTCAGCCACTAAAGATGATAGATATAAAAGATTGATATTACCTATACTCTATCTGATTTGATCTAAGTATTTTTTTCTGAATGTGATGAGGCTGGTGTTAGAATAAATAAAGTCTGTACGGGCAGTAAAGCAACTCAACTTCCGCCGATTGTCCTGTGATGGATTCTTCTTAAAAAAGAAATTCTAATTGGAGAAACGGAAAGTCAATAAAGGACAAATAAACAAACCAGAAGATTATTCGAGGAGTGGGAGAAGGAAATTACATAACAAGAGACTTTCTGTGAATGTCACTAATGG
The DNA here is from genome assembly GCA_951213105.1 of Amaurobius ferox. NCBI lineage: Eukaryota > Metazoa > Arthropoda > Arachnida > Araneae > Amaurobiidae > Amaurobius > Amaurobius ferox. The sequence goes on from OX578145.1 coordinate 127,788,188, forward strand.
ATAAGCTGTGGACAATGCTGATATGTCTTGAAACAATCGAACAATTCAAGAACAATATGACAGTAGACAAGTTTGCAATATTTAGCATTGGAACTGGTATAGTAGTAGTGACGCCAGAAAACACTTGGGGAGGGGGACAAAATATTATGTTTCCCATTTCTCTAAATATTATTTTTTTGAACGTTAATGGGTTCCGATGGATTCCCCAAAATCCCCCCTCTTGCTGACGCCACTAGTCTAGTATACGTGTGTTTTATCATTATTATTATTATTATTATAACTAGATGTCACGTCCGTCTTTTGATGAGGTGCATAAAGTTATGTAAAAAATTTCCTTCCTTCCGCACACTTACACTCTTAAAATCCCGAGACATACAAAGAACACGTAGCTCCCCCATTCAATATTATTAATTACTATATGATCCCCCGCCCCTCAATAAAACGTATCTGTCCCACGAACAGTGAAAATCGCTATATTTTGAATCAAGAACATTAAATTAATAATTAACACAAAGCGGCTTGGATTATCAAATAAATTTAATTTAATTTCAGCCTACTGAATTATAGTCAACTCGGCGACATTTTCCGAAAGTTGTCAAATTGGCGATATTGTGGTGAATTTATCTTAAAATTTTCGCCTCAGTCGCCAGACTGTTGCCAAATTCGTCGCCAAGAGTGACAGACAGACATAGATAAGGGTTTTTCTTTAGTATTTTATAATTATTATTTCTATCATTATATTATTATTTTGTTATTATTGTAACTATTATTCCCATTGCTATTTGCCATGATTTTGAGTTTTACATATTGTTTGTTCTATTATATTCTGACCACTGCACTGTAATTTTCCACTTGAATCTCCTGTCTATATCACGTTCTGTTTTCACTTATTTTAACTGCAAGCGTATTTACACAGTAAATGCCTTGTTTTAGTACCTGATAGTAGATAAAATTAAAGCCTTGTGTCCAACATATGATTGTCCCTACAAACTAATAAATTTTGTTCCTGCAATGTCAATACAAATAATGACAGCAAATTATATCACTGTCATTCAATTTCTTCGAGACGTTGAATGTTTATATTACCTTCGAGATTCCGGTGAGATTCAGATATAAGATTGTGGGAAAAACAAAATTCAAAATACTTAAAAATGGTTAGTTACACCTCCCTCTTAATGTGGAATAGTTGGAATTGCCTCTGGTCTCTCAAAAGTATTCTCAAAAAATATTATGAAGAAAAGGCTACTTTTAAAGGTTTAAACTAATTCTCATTTCAAAGAAGGTCGAACCATATCATATTGGCGAATAATTTGGCGATATATGGCCAACTTGGTGACATTTAACGACTGTCAGAAAGTTTGAAAATTGAAGCCTGAAATGACGTTTTCTATAATTTTCCAATTGAAGCGGCTAAAGAGCTGCTGTAACATTGCTACTTTAGCTGAGTGTGTATTTTCCACTATGAGAGTTCTGAACCGCTGAATATTAAGCATTTAATTGCTGTTTCCATGTGTTTAACTATATTTTAGACTTTTCCAGATATTTGGACAGTTCATCTGATAGTTGAAAGAATATTTATCTTTATTATGAAATCTAGAAAGTATCACGATAATTATCCTCCCTGCATAATTTACCGCATTATTTTTTTTCCCGGTTCCCGTTATACTACCGCGAGAGATTCCCCATTATTTCGTAATAGTTTCAAAGCAAACATATAATTTCAGTAAATGATTTTAAGTATTTTATTTTATCTATTTCTAGTAATAATTATATTACTGGAAGTTTAAAAAGTAATTTTAAATTTAAAAAAATACATACTTTTTGTAATATACATTTGTGAATGCCCTCATATAGACAAAATATGTGACTAATAATTATATATTATTTTCGTTAATAAAATTAAAAAAAACATTCCTTACTTTGATAGTAGGAGAAGGGGTTTTTATGGTTTCCTTTCTTGCCGCTTAAGGGTGAGAAGACGCCTCGGCTGAAGTCGGCTATCACCTGAAAAGGAAAACAATTCAGTTGTCAGAAACACACCTTCATATTTAAACCGACAAAAAGTGAAAAATGCATAAAATATCATAAAACTAAAGTAAATTAACGTGTAATAAGACGCAGTTGTGAGTCGTCAGATTCGTTGCGAGAAATACGCATGGTGTAAAATACAAATGCTGCATGTAGATGTCAACAGAGTCAAGAACCTTGTGACCCAGTTATTTTGGTAAAAGTTTACCCTGTAAAAGGTTTAGAATAATTAGTAAAATGAACTTCAATCGCAGACTACGTGTAAATGCGAGAAACACCAATAGTCACGTTCAGATTACCCATTTGGCGAATATGGGTCATTCCAGGGGTCCCCTAGTATTTTAAGGCCCGGTGAAAAATAAACAAGAAAGATCAATCATGCTTAAAGCATTGATTATGAAACATTTTCCAACTTCAATGCAATTTTATTTAAACATGTCTAAAATGCAATACATTCATCGATAATATTTTAAAACTTATCACAATACTACATTAATTTATTATATTTGAAACCTTAAACCTTCATCGAAAAAAATTAACTGCATTCAAATGACGGCATTAAAGTATAAATTGCCTGGTTTAAACATCTCTAAAATGTGATACATTCCTCGGTAATAATTTTAGAATTATCATAATACTACGATAATTTATTATATTTGAAAACTTCATCGAAAACAACTGAAATCCATTCAAATGACGTCATAGAAAAAATAACACGCCTGGCTCTCTCTATAAAAGCAACATTTCATTCATAAATAATTCCCCCATTCATGTCATTCATCACAATACTATAATTATTTATTTTATTTAAAAATTAAGACCATGGAGCTGCAAGTAATTAAACTCTATGTGTAAAACTTCATCAAAAAATATCGTCCTTCTCTTTCTAAAATCAATGAATATTTCATTCATCTCAGCTAAGCAGACTCCATGGGCTAAGTGATTTTGTGTTAAAGAATTACAGCAATTCTAATACAACTCATTCTACATATTTTGCTGTTTACATTTTACATAGGTGAAAAATAGGCTTCGTTGTAGAAATAATGAAATTTGGATGAGCATTTAAACACAAATATATTGTCATTGCGTTGTTTCAGTATGTAGATGCACATGATTTAGGCAAAAATAAAGTACTTTTAGGACGGATACAACACTCAATATGAATTAAAAAGAACTTTAAAAATCATGATTTTGAGACAAGATGGATGCCATATATCATTTTGAAGTATGTCACGTGATCGTTCCATATCATGGTCACGTGATCGCTTCATATAAGAGGTGTTATTATTATTTTAATTTTTATTTAAAAAACTACTGAATATATTTCGCTGATTTTTTTTTATATATCTTATGGAACAATTTGAATATTGCCTAAAATTTTTCGAAGCAATTTGTGAATTTTAAATCCGCTTAAAAAATGCTTAAAAAATTAGGTCCCATAGGGCTCAATGTATTTCATGTTTTCAACCCGGGTTCAATCCAAAACTAATTGGGTGATATTATTCATTTATATTCCCATAGGTCCGACAGACCGTCTGATCAACATACTAAAATTTCATTTTGATTAAGTCATTTTTACGGCAGTTATCGTGCTAACGGACAGACAGACAGACAGAATGAACAAGGTCATAAACACTTTTTAACTTTGCTGTAAAGTGTTAAAAATAAGAGAAATGACATCAGTTACTAAAGATGGAAGAATATTCTCAAAACTTTAAGTCAGGGAAAAACAAAACATGTGAGTAAGTCGGGGTAATATACAACACTATCAGTTAAATTAAAATTTTATCGGTTTTATAAACATTTCTCGTTGCAGCTTCTGAAACATTTGTTCTAATATACATATGTTTCAGAATATTTGTTCTAATATACGTAACTAATATACATATGATCTACTTACGATACAATGTTAGTTTTATTAACACTTTACAAAATGGTTGTAAAGTGTTTATGACTTTGTTCACTCTATCTATCTGTTTGTCCGTTCGCACGATAACTGTCGTGCAAATGGTATTATCAAAATGAAATGTTAGTATGTTGAGACGGTGTGTGGGACATATGGGAATGAAAATGAATAATATCAGCCAATTAGTTTCAGATTGAACCAGTGTTCAAAAAATGACATATATTAAATCCTAATTTTTCAAACACATTTTAAGCGGAGAAAAAATATACAAATTGCGTCGAGAATTTAAAAAAATATTCACCCATAATTACACCCATATTTTATAAAGAGATCACATGGCTCATTCCAAAATAAAAAAATCTGATGTGGGCAAGACATGACTTTCCTTATATAATGCAATGAATTTACTACTTTTACAGTAAAAAAATAGGTTTTTCTTATAGTAGATACTTATATTCTTTCCAAGATATTGAATTTTCGACAATTAGTCGTTATTTTCATAGATTTAGCGTAATTTTAAACCAGATGGCGAGATTTTCGTTAATTTGGCAACATTTCAAAAAGTCGCCAAGTTGGCGACATTTTGCCAAATTCGTCGCCAAAATCTCGCCAAGCGTTATGGACGGAGAAATAAGTTATTCTTATAGCAGATAAATGACTATTGGCGTTCAAATACAAAAGTATTACTCAAACTATCTTTTCTCTTGAATGGAAAGCGCTAGATCCACGTGAATGATGTCACCCAATTTATCGCATGATATTACATATTAAGAGCAAACATATTTCTCAAAAGTTAATATTTTTTTTAATTTATGAGATTTTTTCATAAATTTATTTGAAAAATGTGCAATATCTCGAGAACGGTTCATACTAGCGTTCTAAAGTATATGTCAATCATTTTCTAAGGAAAAATTACATAAGAAATGCTTATTTGTGTAACTTTATTAAAGGTTTTGATTTGTTGATGATTTTTTCAAAATTTCACACGAAAATTTAGGGAGGTTCTGAACATTCGATTACATTTAAAAACAATAGGCTTCCAGTATTCACGGATTGTGATTTTTGTAATAAATTTCATTTGAATCGCTCTATGTGTTCGTGAGATATTGTCTCCACAGACTCACTGACTGACTGACACACACACACACATCACCCCAGAAATGTTTGATTCGTTATCAGGGATGCTTGAAACGTGCTCTCTCGTCGAAAACTCGAATTCGAATTTTCGACCCCGTCACAATACTTTTCTTATACATTATGTATATAAGGAAAGTAATATGGCACCCATATTTTTACCCGTGTGAAAATCGTTTAAAGATCGTTTAAATTTATATTAGGTGTTGCATCCGTCATAAAACTGCTTTATTTTTGCATATTATCTGTGTATGTAAATTATGTGCCAACGCAATTACAATATTTTTTATTTTAAATTATCACTAAACTTTGATTATTCCTACAACGAAGCCTAATTTCTTTAGCATGCAGAATGTAAACAAATCAAGCGATTGCAAGATGAGTTGTATAAGAATTGCTGAATTTTTTTTTCACCCAAAATTATTTAGCTCTGGAGTATGGAATATAAGTGATATGAATGCAATATTTATTGACTTTACATAACATAGAGAAGCAGACGATTTATAGCATTGACTTTTTTGATGAAGTTTTTAGCATAGAGTTAGAGTACTTTTACCTCCATGGTTTCAAGTTTTTAAATAAAATAAATTATTGTAGTATTGTGATGAATGAAAGGAATGGAATAAAAGTGCATGAATAAAATATTTACTGCTGTTACACAGAGAGAAACCTCCATGTTTTATGTAAACTAAATAATTGTAGTATTGTGATCATTTTAAAAATATCACAGCTGAATGAAAGGAATGGAATAATGAAATAAAAGTTTATGAATGAAATATTTACTGCATTTACATAGAGAGCCAGGCGATTTATATTTCGATGAAGTCATTTGAATAAAGTTCATTTATTTCGTTAAAGTTTTAAGTTTTCAAATATAATAAATTATTGTAGTACTGTGAAAATTTAAAAAATATCAGTGCTGAATGTATCGCATTTTAGAGACGTTTAAATAAAATTGTATTTCAGCTGGAATGTGTTTCATAATCAATGGTTTATGCATGATTGATCTTTCTTGTTTATTGCTTTCCTTATATACATAATGTATAAGGAAAGTAAATTGTGACGGGGTCGAAAATTCGAATTCGAGTTTTCGACGGGAGAGCACGTTTCAAGCATCCCTGATCACGAATCAAACATTTTTGAGGTGGTGTCTGTGTGTGTGTGTTTGTGTGTCAGTGAGTCTGTGGAGACGATATCTCACGAACGAATGGAGAGATTCGAATGAAATTTGGTACAAAAGTCACAATCTGTGAATACTGGAAGTCTATTGTTTTTAAACGTAATCGAATGTTCAAAATCCTCCTAAATTTTCGGGTGAAATTTTAAAAATTCATCAAAAAATCAAAACCTTTTAATAAAGTTATGTAATTAGACATTTCTTATGTAATTTTTCTTTTTCGTTAGAAAACGATTGACATAAACTTCAGAACGCTAGCATGAACCGTTCTGGAGATATTGCCGATTTTTCAAATAAATTTATCAAAAGATCCCATAAAATAAAAAAAAATATTAGCTGTTGAGAAACATGTTCACTTTTCATATGTAATATCATGCCATAAATTTGGTGATATCATTTTCGTGGATCTAACTCGTTCCATTCATGAGAAAATATACTTTCAGTAATACTTTTGTATTTGAACGCCAATAGTCATTTATCTGCTAGAAGAATAACTTATTTTTCCGTTCATAATGCTTGGTGAGATTTTGGCGACGAATTTGGCTGAATGTCGCCAACTTGGCGACTTTTGAAATGTTGCTAAATTAACGAAAATTTCACTAAATGGATAAAAATGGCGCTAAATCAATCAAAATGATGACTAAACGTCGAAAATTCAATATCTTGGAAAGAATATAAGTATCTTCTTAAGAAGAACCTATTTATTTTACTGTAAAAGTAGGAAATCCATTGAATTATATAAGGAAAGTCATATGTTGCCCACATCGGATTTTTTATTTATTTATTTTTGTAGAATAATAATCTTAATGTTCTCCAGCAGATATGGAGTAATCTCGTTGTTTCAATTTATTTATAAATGACTACGAATAAAAAAGTGATACCTGTGACTTGAAACAGGGTCACGAATCGTCAGCATGCATGATAGCCTAGACTTGAAAGCGCAAACCGTTTTGAGACTTCTTAACTTTTTTTGGAATGGGGTTATTGTTTGGATTGTTTTTTTGTACTTGTTGGGGGAGATTTTAGCATGAAGTGGTGTTTTTGTTAGATTTCAATAAATTTTTGTAGACATATTTAACAAAATAGTTTCGTAATAATGATAGAGCATTTATTGCTAGTTTTACTTTACTGCCGAGCACCATTTATTCGTGCTTTTCGATTTCTGAAGTCGTACTCAAATTTATCTTTAATTTATCTTTCGTTTTAAAAGAAAAGCATGCAGTTCAAACCTTTCTTCAACCTTTATATTGTTAAGAACATATCCCCTAAAATCATGGGTGTATATGCAGGATACAAGAACGAGTCCAAATTTCTGGGTAACTTACGTTTATTCACAAGCACAAAGTAAACAGGAACAATACACAATCAAGCGGAACTTAAATGTTCCGCTAATTTCACAGAATAACTGATATTATTCAGTGTTGATGACTGTAATTTCACAAAACAGCTGCTTCTATTCCCAAAAGATTGACAAAAATCACAGTCCAATGCAGTTCGTGTCACGTCCATTCGTCAACTCCCATTCCAACGGAAGGATGAGTCTTTTTAAAGTCTCTCTATAGAAACTTCTGGAAATCTCTCCATAGAAACTTCTGGAAATCTCTCCATAGAAACTTCTGGCAATCTCTCCATAGAAACTTCTGGAAATCTCTCTATAGAAACTTCTGGAAATCTCTCCATAGAAACTTCTGGAAATCTCTCCATAGAAACTTCTGGAAATCTCTCCATATCTCCTAGATTAATCCTTCTTTAGTGAACTTTTTGGAACATTCCCGAAGCCGCCAAATGTCGACAAATTGGCGATAAATCTCCAAATCTGGAAGTCCTTCCAATTGGGAAATCCTGGAAACCCTGTGCTCATATCATCCCCACGTCATGCTGACGTCATGCACTGTGTTCTCTTTGCCTGCCTTTGAGATAGACGAAATAGGAGGCGCCAAAGGGAATAATATTGCGCGTTCGCAACAATATGTATATCTTTGCTTCAAACCATAACACGCAAAATGAGCCACAGTTCATTAAAATTGGGTCAGTCTTTAAAGCTGTAAATTCCATCAACATTGAAGAAAAAAAAGACGATAGTCTAAGAATCATAAATAGTATAAAGTGTCATTTTAAAGTTTTTTTTTTCTCGAGTGCTACCGCGACAATTGTAATTATTTAATTTTACTTTCTCCTACTACTGAATATAATATAAAGGGAGTATTGTTTCAAGAAAATTTTCAATTTTGAAATTTTGATGTTAATATTGATGCTAATACTGATGATAATTTTGATGCCTTCTGAACCGTTTTGACTATTTTTAGAGTAATGCTCGAATGTCTGCGATCGATTTCTTGTGGACACAATAGCTGTCACATATAAAGGATTTTCACAAAAGTTTATATCCGGCTTTGTTATCGAAAAATCTAGAACTAGATAGAATTTTCTTTTAAATTTGATCAAAGACTTCGAAATTTATTTGAAATATCGTATTTTTTTAACATGATAGAATAGGATAAAATTTGACATAATTCTACATAAAAGGGGTGATTTATGGCTCAATAATCGAGAAACTTAATAGTCTCAATCATTGTAGTGAAAAATAGCCGCGATACAATTTTTGTGTTCGTAACGTTGTTATCCCCCCTCGAGGGGTGGGAAGTTACCTCTCCCCTGAAGAGATAAATTGTCAAACTTGGTATCAATCCAAAGATTTTTACAAGCCTTTTAAAATGAAGGGTGACGTGCTATAATTGAGATCATTTGGCTGGACGATACAGAGTTTTTAAAAATTTTCAAAAATACCACTAAAAATGGAATTTAGCATACCACTAAAAATGGAATTTAACATGAGAAATTCGAGTTGAGCTACAGTACAGTTAATTATCCTTCAGCTTTGTAAGTGTATTACAGAGAAAAAAGAACGAAGTCTTTAGCTATCTTGGGGATGAGATACAAACCCCTGAAAATCGGAGTTTTGTTACGTCAAGTATAATATACACTTATAATTACGGATTGAGGCCATTACGTCTTGGTGGGGTGAAACCCTGCGCGTTTCTAAAACAGCTTAGTGGAGGTCTACCTGATACTTATACTTCTGCACTGTCAAGTGAACTTTGCCGTAAGTGCACATTGTATACGTTTACTCCCTTTTGTGGGACTTATTATAAGATCCTCCAATGGAGAGAACAAAAGAGAGTTGTAATGTTATATTTTAAGTGACATAATGAAATTTGACTTCATAATTTCAATAAGACCAAGTAGTACATGGATAGTGAGGCGATTTCACGACATTTAAAAAAGGAATAAGCTTGCAAGCAACAAGAATAAAAATAATCAATGGAAATTGTATGTAGGGTAAATAAAGAATTTTACATGCCGAAGTGATCAAAATAATCTTATCCTTTCATTTCATACAATAAATAAAGGAGTCAACAGTAATCTTCAAACGTACAGCAGACTTAAAAGGAAAGGTGTAGAAGAACATGCCATATACACGCTAATAAGCTATTTTCAACTGTTTCAAAACTGTTGAAGCGATCACTCCTTGGCAAACTTGACAAGACAAAAGACAGTCTATCAAAATAGTAGAATTACTTCCCAATGTTGTACTCAGGAAGAGTTTGACTTTCGTTTTGAAATATTTGTTGTTGAGTCATTTTGCAATTCAGCCTTTTGATCGAATTTACATATTCTACTTCCGCGTCTCTCTTGGAACAGTTTTGAATTGTATTGGAATTTCGAACCCATGATATTAAAGATTGTGTTTGTTCGCAGACCTTATTTGGCACTCCGGTCGCAATGTGTTCCAGATGAGGAGTACCTACTGAGAATGGCTTTAACCTCCGATATGTACCAATATTTGAACCCATGACATCCGTTGATCAGAATTTATTTGGCACTCTTAGACTCTTGAATTTAAATAAACGAAAAGTAAAATTATTATATTGGTATTTAAAATTTCTCGTTTAAAAATTTAGAAAATCAAAGAGGAGATCCTATTATAAAATATCTTTAGTATCCGTCTTTATTCAACTTTCATATTCCACAAGTGCTTAGTGCTAAGCTGGTATCCACGATCACAGACATAATTCAATTTAAACAATTTACACAAACACTTGAAATGAGGACTAGTAATTAACAACAAAACAGCAATATTTATTTGGGATATTCCGCACATTAAGGAATAATCTACTAATAACATTTTAATGCTCATATTTGCACTAAGGTCATTATCCCAGATATCATGATTTTAACTTCAAATAATACACTCAAAATATAAATTCTAATTACCTGTTATTACATATGATTTTAGTATCTAATTATTCCCAACACTATCTTAATACCGTGTAATTTGCCATCTCCTTTTGTTTTAGGCTAACCTACGTAGAGGGATCAGAGAGTGCCCAGAAACCTTTATGGAAGTATGTAAACATACAAAAGGCCTACCTCCATCGGACCGTTGTGATCCATGGGGTTTCGTCTCGGTGAAAGGGTATCTCCTTGCGAACGTTCCTGACCAGCACTTCTTTTCAAATCCTCGGTTTTAACATTTTAAAACTCCAAACTCACTCTCTCTGTCTGCCCCCTCTACAAGGTGCCCTTGTTTACCATTGGCTATTTAGAACACGCCTTACGGCAATATTATTGGCTTTATTTCCTTATTGAAATTCTAGAAACCAAATATTTGTCCCATTTGTGAAAAATTCTCACGTCGACTTTGACACGCGGTTAACATTAACACGCGGTAACATTAACACGCATTAACTTTGACACGCGGTTAACTTTTTCTCGCGGTTAACATTGATATTCCTTGACCTTTCGGGTCAGCCCCCTCCGCTCGGCCAGCATCGGAGCCCCCTTGAAATTCAAGAGCATCCGTTCTTCTCCTGATCCACGTCCGTTGCACGTGCGCTCCAGGAAAGTTTATACATATTATCTAGCTCCGGCCACACAAATAACTACTGTAAGCCTTCGGGTCAGTCGTGTGGTCTGGGTTTTTTACATATTATCTAGCTGTTTCAGGGACCATTTTCTTAGGTCCAGGATCCTCCTCCGAAACTGCAATGTTACGTTGTGACTGGAAATTCAATGTAATACTTAGTTCTACTTATATTGCAATCATTATCAGAGTAGAAAGGGAAGATGTATCTTTCCCAGATTAAGTATACACGTTATTCTTTTATGATATTTCATTCTTTAATTCATTTTCAAGTTGGCAACAGCTTAATGACGCGATTGATAGATACTCGTATATTTTCCCCACCTGTGTTAATATAAACTATATTAATACTCTTAATATCCATAGCATAGTTCAAATTTCCCTTATATATTATACAGGGCTCCGTGCTTCTCCAGGACTTTAGACTAGGAAGACTAAGGACTTTCCTGGAACGAAAGGTCCTTGAGTTGGGTTTATCTATAGTGTGCCCTATCGAATAGAAGTGACTGCAGCGCCCTTATGGGATAATTGAAGAAGTGGAAGAAGAATGGCAATAATGGAAGAAGAACTCGGCAATAGAGCAAGATAGAAGAAAAACGTTATTTCCAAACTTGTACAGCATTGTATGATGAATAGAAATCGGTGTTAAATCGGTACCAGAAGGTAATTGTATAACACAATATCGCTATAAACAATTTGTTGTCATATTCAGAAAGGATACAATCTTCGCTTACATGCACTGTAACATCGCTTACATGCGCAATGCTTAAATGCGCGGGAACAACGCTTGCATGCACGGGAATCTAGGACAGAACCTGTTTAAAATGACCTCTGTCAGCTACAATAGATATTATAATTTGAAAAAGAATATTATGGCATACTTTGGGAAGCATTGCAGGTGGCACCGTGTTACAGCACATAACAACCGAGGAAGTACGACGGGCATTCATTGCCTTCTTTATACAGGGTGTCCCAAAAATGACCGACACAATTGAAAAATGCATTAAAAGAAAACAGAAGGCGATAGAAATGTAGCGTTTGCTGCATTGTACTTGGGAAACCAGGGAATTTTACAGGGAATCTCGACAATCCCTAGTCTTAGAAACTCGAAACTTAGATAAAATTTATGGTGGGATATTTTAAAGCTACCCACAAAATTTCATTACATTTGTTGCAGCTGTTCTCCCGTGATCATTAGACAAACAAAAGTTTCGTTTTTCACTAATATCTCGAGAACGCCTGGTTGTAGAAACTCGAAACATAGTCTAAATTTTAAGTGAGGCTATTTCAAGTTTTGGCAGCGGAGGGAATCGAACCCGGGCCTACCGAATGCAATTCCCGCTCCAGAGCTAAATAATTTTGTGTTAAAGAAATTCAGCAATTCTTATACAACTCATCCTACACCTTTATGTGTTCACATTCTCCATAAGTGAAAATTAAACTTCGTTGTAGAAATAATCAAAGTTTGATGATCATTTAAACTCAAATATATTCTAATTGCGTTGTTTCAGAATATAGATGCACAGGAATTAAGCAAAAATAAAGCGGTTTTAGGATGGATACAACACTAAATATAAATTAAAAAGAACTTTAAAAATCACGATTTTGACACAAGATGGATGGCATTGATCGTTTAATCTCAAATATATTGTAATTGAGCTATTTCAGAATATAGATGCACAGAAATTAAGTAAAAATAAACCGGTTTTAGGACGGATACGACACTAAATATAAATTAAAAAGAACTTTTAAAATCACGATTTTGACACAAGATGGATGCCATATTTTATTTTGAAGTGGGTCACGTGATTTCTTCATTGGATATGAGTTTAATTACTATTTTAATTTTTATTTAAAAAAATACCGAATATATTTTGCTGACATTTTTTTTATATTTTTTATGGGATAATTTGAATATTTCCTAAAACTTTCGAAGCAATCTGTAAATTTTAAATTCGCTTACAAAATGTTTGAAAAATTGGGTTCCATAGGGTTCAATGTATTTCATTTTTTCCACCCAGGTTCAATCCAAAAGTAATTGGGTGATATTATTCATTTATATTCCCGTAGGTTCCACTGACAGTTTGAACAACATACCAAAATTTCATTTTGATAAAGTCATTTTTACGACAGACAGACAGAATGAACACAGACAAAGTCATGAACACTTATACAACAGACAAAGTCATAAACACTTATTAACTATGTTGTAAAGTATTAAACAGAGTTTTTTAAGGAAAGTTTTGTTCTTCATATGCAGTCATTATTAGCAACGTATAAATTGTGTGGAAGCGGGGGCTCCCGATATATCTCAGCCGATAAAATTTTAGAAATTTAGAATTTCAAGATATGACCATTTTAGAACTTTTATAAAATATCCTTAATTTTGCATTTCAGAAATGGGAAAGGAATACCGGAGGAATACTTCCTTGAATAACTGGACCCTAAGCTCTAATGTATTGTCGATTTGTTGACTCTCGATTAGAGATAATGATTAGATAATATTTAAAATCAACCAAATTTCTAACATTTATTTAAAAAATTAAACAAATATTGATACTTAATATAATATGTTACTGTAATAAAATGTTACGCATAAATATTGCTAAACTGATTTTCAACGGCAGAAAAAATATCTTGATCTAATATTTTACCTTGCATATTATAGAAGTTGAATAGCGTTGTATAAAGCGTAAAAAATTAGGAGAAAAATACCGTGTTTATGTCACGTACTCTTTTTTCTTTTTGGAGATAAATCATTAATTCATCCACACGAAACAACTTACAAGAAGAGCATTTCAACCAGAACTCACCCATTTTAAACATTTACGGGCATTAAAATAAAGACTTAAATCTTTTTTTTTCATAACATCTGATATGGGCAACACATGACTTTCCTTATGTAATGCAATGAATTTACTACTTTTACAGTTAAAAAAAATGTTATTCTTATAGTAGATACTTATACTCTTTCCAAGATTATGAATTTTCTTCAATGAGTCGTCATTTTCATTGATTTAGCGTCATTTTTATCCATTTGACGAGATTTTTGTTAATTTGGCAACAATTAAAAATGTCGCCAAGTTGGCGATATTTAACCAAATTCGCCGCCAAAATCTCGCCAAGCGTTATGGACGGAGAAGTAAGTTATTCTTACAGCAGATAAATGACTATTGGCGTTCAAATACAAAAGTATTACTCATGGAAAAGTATCTTTTTCCATGAATGGAACGAGCTAGATCCACGAGAATGATGTCACCAAATTTATCGCATAGTGTTACATATGAAAAGTGAACATGTTTCTTAAAATCTTCAGATATACTTGTTTTACTTTTCACATGCTAAAACGATATTTTCAGCATTAATCTCAGTTCTAACCTCCCTACAGTAGTGGGTTCCTACGAATGTCCTTAAGCACCCACGATAACTTTGAAAGCAAAGGTTCACGAGTTTACACATTAGGTCTGTGTACAGTAAAATGACCATGCCCAATCGTATAAAAGCGATTGCAGCGATCATAGAGCAGGATTTAAAAGTTTAGGATAACATACTCTTAACAAACTTAGGGTAAAAAATGACTCTTGAAACTTAGGATAACATATTCTGCAACAAAGCGAGACAGACCATAAACGTTGTAAAGCACTGTCTAATTTTTTCTTCTTCTTCGACCCAGACCGTCCTACCTACCCGAAGCAATAAGGTATCTGTTTGGACTGCCGGGAAGTGCCAACCAATTTAGACCGGAATCTTGTGGGAGCGGCATTCATAGGGACCGTACTCTCCTTCCCTTACCACTAACCTCTCGGAGCATTGCCTGATTTGTAAAAATCGACTTCAGGAAAGAAAGAAACGAACATGAGGATGGCAATAAATACCAGTCTTACTTAATCGGTTGATAGATACACAGTCACGTGGCAATACTGTTAAACGCTGCCGTATGATTCATTTAAATAATGCATTAAGAGAAGCAGTACCCATCTGTGGGATAAAATGCAAGCTCTACGATAGATTCCTATGTTGTGGCTATTCAGTGCTAAAATGTCCCGACCACGGATGCTGGTATGTGCAATGAAAGCGCGATTCCTATATATACAGGTATTACTATCTCCGATTTCTAGAAAGAATTGAGTGTTTTGGGGCCGAAATTCGGAGTTTAGAAAAAGACAAACTCTGCCCTTTAATGTTCCTGGAATTATTTTTCAAATTTCAAGAAATGGCGCAACTTTCTATTTTGATTAAAAAAATATGTGTATATTAAATAAATAAAGTTAGAAAAGTTTATAAATAATTAAACAAGGTTAGTTAAACTGAAAAAAAAATATATACACCTCATACGATTTTATTTGGTTTTGTAAATACCAAGCAAACGCATCCTTCTTGCAAATTCAAATGAACAATGCATTAAAGCAATCAGGAATTTTTTCAGCTGTCTTCCACGCCGTAAATACTTAATTAAACACTTCACGTTACATATATACTCGAGCGTTCGAATTGCAATAAAAAAAAAAGATCGGATTGAAATAAAACAACTATAAAAACTTCATTATTTTACGGCGTTTCTGGATAAAATTCGTTCTTATTGATTTTTGCCAAATGGAAGGTTAATGGAGTATACATAGAAAGTGGATCAGACTCCATAAAAAAAAAGTAATTTTATTCACCGTTGTAAAACGGAGAGATTCCGTAGAGTAATTTTCTTATTTTATTTATTTTTTCATTTTCAACGATGTTACTTCCTCGGATTTTAAAATAGCATTTTTCAGTTTATTTATTTCTGTATACGTCAAAGGCAAAGTTGAAAACTCTTTGAAAATTATAGATTATTTTTTTTCGAAAGTGCGTTTTATTATCGTTGCTATAGCCTTAGCCTTCAGTGGCGGTTCGTCGGATGAATCAACGCTTCGCCCTGCGTCACCTGACGTTATCGGTTGAATGGATTATTATTATCATTTGGCGAATTTTTTAAACTCGTTTGGCTGTTTTGAGATATTATTTGACAACATTTGTGTCCGTAGCTCGATGAGTTCTGATGATGTTTGTTGTTGAGGAGGAGAATACCGCCACTGAATCTACTTCACCCATTCGTGAAATCATGAGCCGCCACTGGTCTACATACTAGTAATGAGCGAGCGTATCGATACATGGCCTTTCGATACGTTTGAACTACTTATCGATACACTTGGATACTTGCTGTGTATTGACACAATAGTTTTCGATATGTATCGCATTAACAATAAGTCTAATTATTTCACCCATGCTACTTTCCAAAAGTCGCCAAATTGGTAACAATTTCCAAATTTATCGCCAAGGTCCAGTGACAGGAGCTTTCCATAATGACAGTTGATAACTGAACGTGTATCTTTCCAGCATGGATACACAGTGAAATGCATATCAAGTATTTGCATCAATACATACTTTTCACGGACAAACACATATGCAGTTTTTTAGAGTGCTCCATTTACGTATTCTAGAGTTAACGTATTCTAGAGGACTCAATTTACATATTCTAGAGGGCTTAATTTACATATTCTAGAAGTTATTTGTTCTAGAGGGCTTAATTTACATATTCTAGAAGTTAAATGTTTTAGAGGGCTTAATTTACATATTCCAGAGGGTTTAATTTACGTATTCTAGAGAGGGCTTATTCTACGTATTACACAATTTATTTATTTTGGATTGTTTAATTTTCATATTCTAGAATTTACGCATTCCAGTGCATTCAATTTACAATTCTAGAGGACTCGTTAGCATATCTAAATTTCATGCATTCTAGAATTTACGTATTCTAAAGAGCTAATTCTTCGCATTCTAGGGGGCTCAATATACATATTCTAGAATTTGCGTATTCTTGAGTTTGGGTATTCTAGAGGGCCCAATTTAAGTATTTTCGATCTCAATTCACGTTCTAGAGTTTACATATTTTACTCAAAATATTTAAATAAGTTAAAACTCGAAACCCAGTGTTCGACCCCATTTCAATACTTTCCCTATACATTACCATCTGTGGTAAAGGAAGAAAAATTACTCTACGGTTAAAAAGTTAACCGTTGCTTCAGAAATTCCCATATGAAAGCCTTAGAAATAAGTCCTTATCTTACGACTGTCTAATAAAACCTCCTTACCATTGTTCAATAACCGTTAAGAAAATATTGAATTTCATTTCTTAACGTTGGCTGAACATAAGAAATAAGTTTACAGCTTTGCTTACAAAAGAATCTCTACTTCAAACGAAAGCGAGGAATGAAGTACGAAGATTAACAACTTTTAACTCTGCAATTATGCACCACAAAGAACACAGCTCGATCGATACAGCTCGTAAAATGCGAAACCTGGTACGAATAATGATCGGACCCCATGTCTGTAATTTGTGGACTCGTAATCGACCTATATTGATGTCCTCGCTAAGCAGTGAGTAAATATTTTCTTCGGTACGTTATGACTCTGAACTCGATCAGAGAAGACTGGGTGAAATCGTTTCAGCTTGCTCCTCTCAATAATCGATTAATTGGAAGTTCAATCGATATACTCCCACGGATGTATTGTTTTTGATTTCTTGTATCACTGCATAAAAAATACTGTTTTACCGATGGAGTTTGAGAATGTGACGGTCTTTGTAAAAATCGTAGTCATTTAATTGCCATGTCTTCTTCTGCCAATAAAATACAGGGAATTTGTGTCACATTATATACAGGTATGAAATTAAAAAATCTGATGTGGGCACACATGACTTTCCTTATATAATGCAATGAATTTACTACTTTTACAGCTAAAAAAAATCTTATGTGGGCAACACATGACTTTCCTTATATAATGTAATGAATTTACTACTTTTACAATAAAAAAAATAGGTTTTTCTTATAGTAGATACTTATATTCTTTCCAAGATATTGAATTTTCGACAATTAGTCGTCATTTTCATTGATTTAGCGTCATTTTTATTCATTTGGCGAGATTTTCGTTAATTTGGCAACATTTCAAAAAGTCGCCAAGTTGGCGACATACCGCCAAATTCGTCTCCAAAATCTCGCCAAGCGTTATGGACGAAGAAATAAGTTATTCTTACAGCAGATAAATGACTATTGGCGTTCAAATACAAAAGTATTACTCAAAGTATCATTTTTCATGAATGGAACGAGATAGATCCACGAGAATGATGTCACCCAATTTATCGCATGGTATTACATATGAAAAGTGAACATGTTTCTCAATAGGAAATATTTTTTTTATTTTATATGACTTTTTGATAATTTTTTTGAAAAATATGCAATATCTCAAGAACGGTTCACGTTAGCGTTCTAAAATTTATGTCAATCGTTTTCTAATGAAAAATGACATAATAAATGTCTATTTGCGTAACTTTATTAGCGATTTTGATTTTTTGACAATTTTTTCAAATTTTCACGCGAAAATTTAGGGGGGTTCTGAACATTCGATTGCGTATAAAAACAATAGGCTTCCAGTGTTTACGGATTGTGATTTTTGTACCAAATTTCGTTCGAATCGGTTCATTCGTTCGTCAGTTATCGTCTCCACAGACTCACACACACACACACACACACAGAGACACTTCAAAAATGTTTGATTCGTGATCAGGGATGCTTGAAACGTGCTCTCCCGTCGAAAACTCGAATTCGAATTCTCGACCCCGTCACAATACTTTCCTTATACATTATGTATATAAGGAAAGTAACAAGTTGGTATGCGATCTAGCAAAGTTTTTCTCATTCTCTGAGAAATTATGTTTGTGCATCAGCTTCGCTTTGTTAATTTTGTTTTCATGCAAAACCTTAACTCTTTTTTTACAAAATTTTGCTTCATTTGGTTATATATTTTCGGAGAAAACGCGTTTGCTTTGATTTAGAAAGATAAGAATAGCTAAACAATGTTTATATCCTTGTAATGATCACCTTTGAAAACGTACAGAAGTTCAACATGCTAGAATAGTGTTTTCGACGCGAAAATAATACTTCCCTGTATCAAGGAAAGTAATAATTATAAAATTATATTAGTGTGAAATATAATGGTGTCTAAAATTATCTTTACATACATAAAAATCTGATGTGGGCAGCACATGACTTTCCTTATATAATGCAATGAATTTACTACTTTTACAGTTAAAAAAATGTTATTCTTATAGTAGATACTTATTCTTTCCAAGATATTGAATTTTCGTCAATGAGTCGTCATTTTCATTGATTTAGCGTCATTTTTTATCCATTTGGCGACTTTTTCGTTAATTTAGCCTCATTTAAAAAAGTCGCCAAGTTGGCGATATTCCACCAAATTCATCGCCAAAATCTCGCCAAGCGTTATGAACGGAAAAATAAGTTATCCTTACAGCAGATAAATGACTATTGGCGTTCAAATACAAAAGTATTACTCAAAGTATATTTTCTCATGAATGGAACGAGCTAGATCCACGAGAATGATATCACCCAATGTATGGCATGGTAATTCATATGAAAAGTGAACATGTTTCTCAATAGGGAATATTTTTTTTTTATTTTATATGATTTTTTGATAATTTTTTTGAAAAATGTGCAATATCTCGAGAACGGTTCACGTTAGCGTTCTAAAATTTATGTCAATCGTTTTCTAATGAAAAATGACATAATAAATGTCTATTTGCGTAACTTTATTAGCGATTTTGATTTTTTGACAATTTTTTCAAATTTTCACGCGAAAATTTAGGGGGGTTCTGAACATTCGATTGCGTATAAAAACAATAGGCTTCCAGTGTTTACGGATTGTGATTTTTGTACCAAATTTCGTTCGAATCGGTCCATTCGTTCGTCAGTTATCGTCTCCACAGACTCACTGACACACACACACACACAGACATCACTTTAAAAATGTTCGATTCGTGATCAGGGATGCTTGAAACGTGCTCTCCCGTCGAAAACTCGAATTCGAATTTTCGACCCTGTTACAATACTTTCCTTATAAATTATTGTATATAAAGAAAGTAAAAATTAGCGTCGCAAGCGCTGTACACGAACTATGTTTCCCTTTTAACTTCTGCAATTCAGGATTTCATTTCGATGTTTATCGACTCAAAATAGTTTTTTATGGCTCCGAAGTATCATTTGGATATAATCTTAGATGTGGAGAAGCTTCTGCATGGATGAAAGTGTCAAATTGTTTCATAATTTGTTTTGTATCGTATACACTCATATTTGATTTTTCAATCTGTATTTATGTTTTAAGATGTTATGTATCACCCCAAAAAATTTATTCATATAGAACAGTTGTTGAAGAATCAGTGTTTTTGTGTATGTAAAGATAATTTTGGACAGACACCAGTGTACTTTATTAAACGTACTTCAAAAGTATATCAAACTGAATATCCCGCATGGGCTTCGGCAAAATACTACTTGTACTCAGTTAATATAGAAACTCATACAAAATCATATGGTGACTCGCTATTTAGAACAAAGGAGAGTGTAACTTGAAATCTTGCCATTATAGATAATTGATTCTATTTATCACACTCACACATTCCAGTTTAACTTGAAATTGTGCCATTATGGATCAATAGTTTTATTTATCACACTGCACACATTCCAGTTTTTACTTTCCTTATATACATAATGTATAAGGAAAGTATTGTGACGGGGTCGAAAATTCGAATTCGAGTTTTCGACAGGAGAGCACGTTTCAAGCATCCCTGATAACGAATCAAATATTTTTGAAGTGATGTCTGTGTGTGTGTGTGTCAGTGAGTCTGTGGAGACGATAACTGACGAACGAATGGACCGATTCAAACCAAATTTGGTACAAAAATCACAATCCGTAAACACTGGAAGCCTGGAACGATTGACATAACTTTTAGAACGCTAACATGAACTGTTCTAGAGATATTGCATATTTAAAAAAAAAAATTATCAAAAAGTCATAAAATAATAAAAATATATTTCCTATTAAGAAACATGTTCACTTTTCATATGTAATATCATGCGATAAATTGGGTGACATCATTCTCGTGGATCTAGCTCATTCCATTCATGAAAAAAGATACTTTGAGTAATACTTTTGTATTTGAACGCCAATAGTCATTTATCTGCTTTAGGAATAACTTATTGCTTCGTCCATAACACTTGGCGAGATTTTAGCGGCGAATTTGGCGGAATGTCGCCAACTTGGCGACTTTTTGAAATGTTGCCAAATTAACAAAAATCTCGCCAAATGGATAAAAATGACGCTAAATCAATGAAAATGACGACTAATCGTCAAAAATTCAATATCTTGGAAAGAATATTAGTATCTACTATAAGAAAAACCTATTTTTTTCACTTTAAAAGTAGTAAATTCATTACATTATATAAGGAAAGTCATGTGTTGCCCACATCAGATTTTTTAACTTGAAATCTTGCCATTATAGATCAATAGTTTGACTTATCATACTGCACACATTCCAGTTTTATTGTAAATATCTAGTCATCTTTAATATTTCTTTAGTTCACAAGAATAACAAATTGAATATCCCGCACCGGCTTCGTTCAAAGTACTTTTACTCAGCTGATACAGAAACTCATACAAAAATCATATGATGACTCGCTACATAGAACAAAGGAGGGTGTAACTTGAAATCGTGCCATTATGGATCAATAGTTTCATCTAAAATTATCTACTTTTAATGAATGGACTTGTCATTTAGAACGATACCGTGCTTAATGATAAGTTCCTATTCTCTCTCATTTATGAATACAGTAGGTCATTTTAGGTGTTTTCTTTAACGTGCCGTAGCACATAATTTGTGCAGTACAAAACTGGAATGTGTTTCAGTGTGAAAATCCGGCTTTTTATTATTTTAACTTTCCTTATATACATAAAAGAATATTCGTGACGTCCCTGATCACGAATCGAACATTTTTGAGGTGATGTATGTGTGTGTGTGTCTGTGTCAGTGAGTCTGTGGAGACGATATCTCACGAACGAATGGAGCGATTCGAATGAAATTTGGTACAAATATCACAATCCATGAACACTGGAAGCCTATTGTTTTTATACGAAATCGAATGTTCAGAACCCATCTAAATTTTCGAGTGAAATTTTGAAAAAATCGTCAAAAAATCAGAACCTCTAATAAAGTTACGCAAATAGACATTTCTTATGTAATTTTTCATTAGAAAATGATTGGCATAAATTTTAGAACGCTAACATGAACCGTTCTCGAGATATTGCACATTTAAAAAAAATATCAAAAAGTCATAATAAAATTAAAAAAATATATATTTCTTATTAAACACAATCCAAAGCATGAAAAATATCGCATTGATATTTTCTATGAAACTATATTATGAAAATTAACGCTGAATATGATCAACAAAATAAATGTATATATTCCGAGAAAATGTTCGGAAATAATAATTGCCCACCAATTTTAATCTAAAGCAAGCAAAATATCGCATTGATATTTTCTATGAAACTATATTATGAAAATTAGCGCAGAATATGATCAACAAAATAAATGTATATATTCTGAAAAAAATGTTCCGAAACAATAATTGCCACCAATTTTAATCTACAGCACTCAAAATATCGCATTGATATTTTCTATGAAACTATATTATGAAAATTAACGCAGAATATGATCAACAAAATAAATGTATATATTCCGAGAAAATGTTCGGAAACAATAATTGCTCACCAATTTTAATCTAAAGCACGCAAAATATCGCATTGATATTTTCTATGAAACTATATTATGAAAATTAGCGCAGAATATGATCAACAAAATAAATGTATATATTCTGAAAAAAATGTTTCGAAACAATAATTGCCACCAATTTTTCCTTATGAACGCAATAATTCTAATTTCCCAAGCAAAGTCTAACACTCGAAATATATACACAATCGTTTATTTCCCGAATTTCGTATATTTCTGAAAAGAAAGTTCTCGTTAAGCTGTCATTTCAATTAAATTTATCGTCTCTGCGAATCTATCTAACCCAGCTCTAAACCGCTTCTTCACACGCGACTTCGTTTCAACTACAACACGCCATCCTTTTAAATGCATCCCCATCAAACACACTTGCGATGACATGTAATAAAAATCGTTGCCACTTCAGCGACCCCTGCTGAGAAAAAAAATACCAACCACTTGCAAATGTAAAGCGGGAGGGGGCGCTAAGTTAACTTAATAACAGGGTTGGCTGCTTTAACCCTCTTTCGTATGACGTCATTTTTCATTTGCCCTCAAAGGATTGGCAAAATGATATTGTATTTTCGCTGCAATTTCCGATTTCGCATTTAGTAGTGATTTAGAGATGACAGATCTAGAAATGCCAAGAGAGGGTAATCTGTACGCTAAAGAAATTTCATAATAGATTTCAGAACAGTGAAATCAGTCAGTTCCTAAACAGAGAAAAAGTGACCTGATAAATTTATAATAAAATAGGCGGTCATTATTTTGTCGAGGTCGCTTATTTAAATGACCTGATAAATTTCTGCAGTAATAGTGGTCACTACTTTATCGTGGCAACTTCATTAAATGACCTGATAAATTTCTATTATGATAGAAGTCACAATTTTATCGTGGTTACTTCTTTAAACGACCTGATAAAAATTTTATTGTGGTCACTACTTTAAATGACCTAATAAATTTCTGCAATAATGAGGTCACTATTTTATCGTGGTCACTTCATTAAATAATCTGATAAATTTCTACTATAATCGTGGTCACTTCCTTAAAAGACTTGATAAATTTCTTCTATAATAGCGGTTACTATTTTAAAGTGGTCACTTTTTTGAATGACCTGATAAATGTGTATATAATAGCGATCACTTTTTTTTATCGTGGTCACTTCTTTAAACGACCTGATAAATTTTTTATCGTGGTCACTTTTTTAAATGACCTGATAAATTTCTACTATAATAGCGTTCACTATTTTATCGTGATCACTTCTTTAGCAATTATTTTTTTATAAGCTAATGAATTGAAAATATGTTCCTGCAACGATGGCTCATAGATTGTTGCGCGGTTTCTTAGCCGACTAAGCTCCGCAACAATATATTTATTCAATTTATTTATTTATTCATTTATTCAATTAGGAATTGCAGATAAAATCCACTTATAGTAACCATGAAACGTATGAAGCATAGAACATAAAATACCAGAAAACTAAAGAGTAAATATGTCAAGTACAGGCGTTCTAAAAATTGGTAGAAGCAGGTGGTTTTAAAATTGGTATAAGTGAAAATAAAACTATTAGCATCAGTACAATATGTATTTAAGAGATTAGCAAATTTATAGACATAAAAACTCTTAATGTAATTGTATTTAATAGTAGTATAGTGAAATATATATATATATATATATATATATATATTGAAATATTATATATATTGAAATAATATATATATATATATATATATATATTGAAATATTATATATATATATATATATATATATATATATATATATATATATTGAAATAATATATATATATATATATATTGAAATATTATATATATATATATATATTGAACTGACTTGAATTTATTTCAGACTACGGTGATAGAATGAAAGATGTCTGAGATTGGACAAAAGGGCTGTCATGGACTATGTGCAAGAGGGACGGACAATCCCAAGGTGCGTCAATTAATTGATGGAAAAATGATATCAGCGACCTTACTTATCGTTTTTCGATTTTGGATTTAAAAAAAAAGCGTACTATATCTCGATAATGACGCGTGCTGATGTTCTGTAAATGATGTCATGTCCTTTTACACAAAATATTGCTGACTATTTCAGGATTATTTTCTATACATAATTTTTTTTTTCAAAATAAATAAATAAAAGTTAAAAAATAAATAAAATGCAAATGTATTATCTTATCCTAGCCTGGCCTTTCCGAAAATCAATAGGCCCCTAGCGTTCAATAATTGAAATCCTCATGTCAAAATTTAATTGTATTTACTCCACGTTTTCCCGAGAGTCCACACACCGCCGGCCACCATTGGTAAAATGGTTGAATTATATTCAAGGATTCTCAAAACGTATAGATCAAAATACAAGAGTCAGATATTTTGATTCCATCACAATACTTCTTCTTTACATGTACGATAGGAAATGAAAAAAAAAGTGGAAACACACTCAAGCCACGCCCACTTGAAGTCACATTTCCGGAAGCAACTGAAAGAGAGAATGAATATTTTCAAATCGAATATAATAAGAGTGGGGAATGAGAGGGTGAAGGGGGGGGGGACTAACTTAATAACAGTGACTACTATTGCTCCTTCATGCGTGACATCATTTTTCATTTCATTCGGTAACAAGGTTCTGTGGAATTACTTCACAGAATTTGCTCTTTATTCAATTCAACCCACCCCCTCTTCGAAAGCTGAAGCAGCAGCACTACAGCATGCAGAGATCAAATGGTGCTTAGCTTAGTATGCAAATCAGAGCTTCGGTGCAGGTGTTGAAGTTACTCTTACACCCATGAGCATTTAATTCATAACCGAACAATGGTGGGTGTGTACTGGGTAAAAAGAGATTTTGAGAGGTTTGTTACCGTCAGAGGGAGATATATTCATTTTATTGAAATTTCAAAAGTTGTAGAATTTGATTTATAGTGTACTAGCAGAAATATACAGCGTATCTCGTGATTTAAAATATGGGCATATTTCAGAAGTATTCAATGATATTGTTCTTCAAAATGTTGTATTAAAATATTTAATGTAATTTTCTTAAAAATAAGTATAAGAATCTCCGTTCAATAGAAAATTATCTGCATATGCAGCTCAAAGAACAAAAGTACCTTGTCCTGTTTATAAAATAAACTGAAAAAAAAAAATATTTATTTATTTTCTCAGTGATACAAAACGGAGTCGACAAAACTGCAATGAATGCATTATAATATATATATATATATATAAATAATCATATCATCACAGCATAATCCTGAAACAAGCATGCTTAAAATTACTTTTCTACATACAAAACAAATCAATATCATTAAAACTTAAATTACTGTTACGAACATGTAAAATCGCCAAAAGTATGGAGAGATACTATATAGGAGCTGGCATCGGATATTGAAAGATTTTCGCGATTATCTTTTACAAAAATTTGCTAATATAATAAATTAATGTAGTATTGTGATAATTTTAAAAATATTACCGAGGAATGCATCGCATTTAAGAGATGTTTAAAAGTAAAACTCGAGTTTACTTTCTCTATTAGAGTAGGCAGATTAATATCCATTAATATCCTGCAGATTAATGCTTATTAATAAAGAGGCTGTGATAAAGAAAGTATTCCTTCTTGTAGTCTAACAGGCAGCTGTTATCTTCACGACCTTTGTACGTTTGCAACGAAGGTGGTAGGGCTCTTGAAAAATAGCATTGTTAACACGAACTCCGGAACTTTAATAATATGAGAGCTACGTTGAAAAAAGTTTGCTGCTGTGTTGCTTCCAAAAGCTGTCTTTTACGCAGGTGATTGTGTATACATAGATGACTGCTACAAATTGCAGATCTACATGTACAAAACTATTGCTTGCACCACTGTTTAATAACTGTGTTAACAGCAACAATTTGAAAAATCTTATGTGGGTAGCATACGACTTTCCTTATATAATGCAATGAATTTACCTTTTAACGGTGAAAAAGGGATGAAAAGATCCAAGGCACAGTGTTTATAACATTTGACGTGGTAAATTTTACATCGGGATGGCAACATCTAAAACTATTTCGTACCCAATTAACTTATATTTTACGCAACTCTGAATTAACAATTATCAATATTAATAGCATCCTTAATAAGCAATAAATATAGTCCATATATTTAAATATTTTAATAATAAATTCATCAATTAGGCGTCATGTTCATTAACTTGGCATCAGTTTTGCAATTTTGACGATATTTTCGTCAATATGGGGCCAAATATCGGCAAGTTAGCGATATTTAGAAGAGCATTTCTTACATAATAAAAGGTATTCCCATCTTATGAAGGAAATAAGAATGTGCAAAATACTGCATCTTATTTGGCGTCATTTTTATCAATTTGGCGATATTTTTATCAAATTGATAACATTTTTATCAATTTGGCAAGAATTTCGTCAATTTAGCGACATTTAAAAAATCGCCAAGTTGGCGATATGCCGCCAAAATTCGACGCCAGAATTTTGCCAAGCGTTATAGACGGAATCTTATGGTAGAGTCTTATATTCTTTCCAAAATATTGCATTTTAATCAATTAGTTGCCATTTTCATTGATTTAGCGTCATTCTTATCAATTTGGCGACATTTTTATCAATTTAGCGACATTTCCATCAATTTGGCGACATTTAAAAACTCGCCAAGTTAGCGATATTACGCCAAATTCGTCGCTAAAATTTCGTCAAGCATCATAGTCAGAGAAATTTCTTATAGCAGACAAACACTTAATAGCGTCCAAATACCAAACTATTACCCAAACTACAGGTATTTTCTCTTATAATGGATTCTTATTCTTTCCAAGATATTGGATTTTCATCAAATAGCCTTCATTTTCATTGATTTAGCGTGATTTTTATCAATTTAGCAACATTTAAAAAAAAACTCGCCAAGTTGGCGATATTCCGCCAAATTTGCCGTTAAAATTTCGCCAAGCTTTGTACATGAGAGATAGGTTAGTCTTATAGTAGATAAACGACTAAAGGCGTCAAATTACAAAGCTATTATCCCAAGTGCCTTCTGTGGTGAATGCAACAAGCTAGATCTACGAGAATGATGATAATAAATTTATCGCATAATATTACATATGAAAAGTGAACATATTTTACAAGAGTTAATATATTTTTTTAATTTTATGGGATTTTTTGATATATTTATTTGAAAAATATGCAATATCTCGGGAACGGTTCGTGCTAGCGTTCTAAAGTTTATGTCAATCGTCTTCTAATGAAAAATGACATAAGAAATAATTATTTAGGTGACTTTATTGAACGTTTTAATTTTTTGATGATTTTTTAAAAATTTCATTTCAAAATTTAGGAGGATTCTGAATATTCGATTGCGTGTAAAAACAATAGGCTTCCAGTATTTACCGATTATGACTTTTGTACCAAATTTTGTTCAGATCGCTTGATTCGTTTGTCCAATATCGTCTCCACACACACACACACACACGCACGCACGCACGCACACACACACACACGCACGCACGCACACACACACACACGCACGCACGCACACACACACACACACACATACACACACACAGACATCACCTCAAAAACGCCTGATTCGTGTTCAAGGATGCTTGAAACGTGCTCTCCCGTCGAAAACACGAAATCGAATTTTTAAAAAACTACTGGTCATGTTCGGTAGTTTTTTAAATAAAAATTAAAATAATAATTGCACCCATATTATATGAAAAGATCACGTGATGCACTTGATGGATGCAAATAAAATATGGCATCCATCTTGCGTCAAAATCGTGATTTTTAAAGTTCTTTTTAATTTATATTTAGTGTTGCATCCGTCCTAAAACCGCTTAATTTTTTTTCTGTGCATCTATATACTGCGGCAGCGCAATTACAATATTTTGGAGTTTAAATAATCACCAAACTTTGATTATTTCTACAACGAAGCCTAACTTTCACGTATGGAGAATGTAAACAGGTCAAGCTGCATTATGAGTTTTATAAGAATTGCTGAATTTATTTAAAGCAACATTATTTAGCTTTGGAGTCTGCAATGTAGCTGATATGAATCAAACATTCATCGATTTTACAAAGAGAAGCAGACGATTCCATATTATTGCTTTTTTGATGAAGTTTTAAGTATGGAGTTAGAAAGTAATTTTACAGCCATGGTTTTACGTTTTTAAGTAAAATAAACTGATGTAGTATTGTGATAATTTTAAAAATATCGTCGCTGAATGAAAGGAATGGAAAAAAGTTTATGAATGAAATATCCATTTCTTTTAGATAGAGAGCCAGGCAATTTATATTTCGATGACGTTATTTGAATAAAGTTCATTTGTTTTCGATGAAGTTTTCAAATAAATTATTGCAGTATTGTGATAATTATAAAAATATCATCTCTGAATGTATCGCATTTTAGAGATGTTTAAATAAAATTGCATTTCAGTTGGAAAGTGCTTCATAATCAATGCTTTATACATGATTGATCTTTCTTGCTATTATATAACGTGTAAAATTAAAAAAAATTCTTAATTTGCTATAAACACTGACAGGGTTGCGAAATAGCATATGGTTCAAAATTAATATATGTAATGATAAAATATGAAATTTGGTTCAACATTCGCCAATGATGGTGCTAAAAGAAGATATACCCATATGTTTGAATTCATACCCATTGTTGATACATTTGTTCAAAGGATATCGTCTCCACAGACCGACTCACGGAAATAGATAACTTTGAAAAAACGTCGATTTGTATTCAGGGATGCTCAAAAACTTGTAGATCCATCAAAATATGAAAGTCGAATTTTGGACTTAATTTCAATACTTTTGCTTTGCATATTGTTACGATGTATCCGTTCACATTTCTGAAAAACTAGTACGTTTATTCACGAACACAGCGTAAACAGGAACAACAATATACAGTAAAACAAGACTTAACTGCTTCTTTAATGTCACAAAATAACCGATACTTTTTTCAAAACATTGACGAAAATCATTTCGTAAAACAGCTACTAATCTCAAAACATTGACGAAAGTTCAATGTAGTTCGTATCTCGTCAACTGCTCTCCGACTAAGTGATGATTCCTCTTAAAGACTCTCCATAGAAGCTTTTGGAAATCTCTTGTATCAAGTAGAAAATTAGTTATTTTTAGGTGTTTCTCAAACCTTCGAGAAGACGCCAAATTGGTAATAAATAGCCAAATATGGTAACCCTCTTCCGGCCTTCAGAATCTGCCAACCCTAAATGCACGTCATGAGAAAGCCTTTACGGGTGTTTTCTCCGTCTGGTTGTCAAAAGAAAAGACCCCGGTGAGGGAATATTACACATTCGCTACAATATACTGTAGGGAAAGTAAAACTAGGCTGATGTGTAGACGTGAACTCCGATAATCAAAAGAAAGGTAAAAAATCGCAATTTTTAACTTTTCCTGCTCACACAAGATTCTTTTTCATTTTCACAAAGACTGCCATTATGCAAGGTACACTTAATAACGCCATGACCCAGCTTAGAAGAAAGCTATCATATAAGGGGCTGCTTGAACTTGCAGGGCTGATTGGGGACTCCTTCCAAAAGGCTCATTAATAAATAGTAGAAGGACGGTGGCCCCACCCAACCCAGGGGATCCTATTAATGAACGAAGAACGAAACTCTGGATGACTTATAAAGATGTTCTTTTCTTTTTCAAATAGTTGATATGTAAGTCTAAAATCGTCATTCTTATACATTCATATTACATTGCGTTTGCTTCTACTTGTATCCACAGTTATTATCATAATGAGAAACAAGAAAGATCAATCATACATAAAACATTGATTATGAAACACTTTCCAAATTCAATGCAGTTTTATTTAAACATCTCTAAAATGCTATACATTCAGCGGGAGTATTTTTAAAATTATCACAATACTACAATAATTTATTATATTTGAAAACTTAAAACTTCATCGAAAAAAATGAACTTTATTCAAATGACGTCGTCGAAATATAAATCGCCTGGCTCTCTGTGTAAAAGCAGTAAATATTTCATTCATACATTTTTATTTCATTCACCACAGTACTACAATAATTTATTTTACTTAAAATTTTAAACCATAGAGGTAAAAGTAATTTAACTCTATGCATAAAACTTCATCGAAAATGTTTGCTATAAAATCGTTCGTAAAATCAAAGAATGTTTCATTCATATCAGCGATATTGCAGACTCCAGAACTAAATAATTTTGCGTTAAAGAAATTCAGCAAGTCTTATACAACTCATCCTACAACTTAATGCTATTTATATTCTCCATAAGTGAAAATTACGCTTCGTTGTAGAAATAATCAAAGTTTGATGATCATTTAAACTCACAAATATTGTAATTGCGTTGTCTCAGTATATAGATGCACACACAAAAAAAGTAAAATAAAAAATAAAGTGGTTTTAGGACGGATGCAACACTAAATTTAAATTGAAAAGAACTTTAAAAATCACGATTTTGACACAAGATGGATGCCATATTTTATTTTGAAGCGAGTCACGTGATCGCGTCAGATAATATGGATGTAATTATTATTTTAATTTTTACTAAAAAAAACTACCGAATATACCTTGCTGAATTTTTTTTTATATTTTTTATGGGATAATTTGCATATTTCCTAAAACTTTCGAAGCATTTCGTGAATTTTAAATTCGCTTAAAAAATGTTTGAAAATTAGGTCCCATAGGGTTCAATGTATTTCATGTCTTCAACCGGGGTTCAATCCAAAACTAATTGGGTGATATTATTCATTTATATTCCGATAGGTCCCACAGACCGTCTGAACAACATACTAATATTTCATTTTGTTAAAGTCATTTTTACGGCAGTTATCGTGCTGACAGACAGACAGACAGACAGAATGAACAAAGTCATAAACACTTTTCAACTGAGTTGAAAAGTGCTAATAAAATTATCAATATGAATACAATTTATTTCATTTTAAAAATTAATTTTAATTAATTTATAAAATTGAAATAGTGAATGGCAAACATATATATTAAAATTAGAAACTTTTTCCCCCTTCCATAAACATACTTTGAATTTATTTTTGATTTACTAAAAGAAACGGGGGAAATATGCATTATTGGAAAGGGAATTCTTAAATTATTTGCGCAGGGCGCCAAAATTCTAATTAGACCATTGAATCTGAAATCTAGGAAATGAACCGTTTGTAAAAAGTGGGTTTGTAACAACTAGCAGAAATGTCGCTATGGGTAGAATATATGTGTGTGTGAGTTTATGAAACCTCTGATTAAGGCTTAGAAGTTATCGTATCTCTCTATATTAAAAAAAATTCTGAGGATTTATGACATGGCATTGCCAACAGACATCAGATCGTATTGCTTTGAAAATTTATATCTAGACTAATATGAACGCGTAGACGTGGAAGACGGGCTTATAATTTTGATTTTAGCTTTAATTAATTAAACAGTAATTAATAATATTTAGTATTGCCACTCTGGGCAAATATTTAATGGGTCGAGCTGACTTTGAACCTCTGTGTAATTGGTTGCCGGCAGAAACGTCACAAAGATGGCCGAGGACTGAATTCTAGTAAAAATTGAAGATCTGATATAATTATTAACGCAGAATTCCGTCGATCCGCACATACCGGGAAATCTCATCTCCCCCCCCCCCCTCCCGTCTTTTATTTGAATTTGAAATTCTGAAAAATTCTGTAAAACAGCTCCCCACTCCCTTAAATGTTTGAACATTTTCGGAAAAATGATTAGAAACTTCCGTCTTCGAATAAAATAAATTGATTGCTAAAAATATACTTTGTTTCTTTTACCTGAAAATTCCGAGTAAGCCCCCCTCCCCCCCTTCCTCTGCATACTGCTCGTTTTGCCGTCGCATTTGAGGGATGACAGATCGACGGAATTTTACTTATTTCTTTTAGCAGAAAATTCCCAGTAAGCCACCCTCCCCCTCCATTTTCTCTGATTTTCAGTCGCATTTGAGAGAATGAATTTATGGAATTCAACGATAATGCAGTTACCAATTATATGTCTTCTTATTAATTTTTATAAATAATTAAACAAAGTGATTACGTGCAGCAGTTGTTCATGATCACAATTGTTAGAAAGCATGCTAAATATATGTTTAACTAATAATCACTTAATGTGTTTACATTCAAAACCGCGTACTTTGAGATATGTATTATGAGATAATATCAAGATTTACATCAGAATAGCGAACAAAATTGAGAACAATGTCTTTAATGAGGAGTTACAATAAGAAAACATTAATTAATGATAAGTTTTTACTCTTTTTAAAAAAAAATAATTAATAAAGAACTACCAGGGGTTGATGAGAGTAGCGAGCAGGAACGGAGGTCCTATTCTCCTAAAAGAAAACGACTGAGTTGTTCAAACTTTTCTTTTCAGTAAAGAAATCGCTTTCGAAAGATTCTTTTCAGTAAAGAAATATTTTAAAAAGTAGTTTTTTTTTTTATTTTACTTATGTTAAATGAAATGAAAAATCCGGAATGAATTACGATTTTCTTATACACTTATCTTCATTCATCCTTTCTCGAAATTGTACTTCGACAATAAAAAAATCCACAGCGATTTTGTAGTGTAAGAATAATATACATTTTTAAAATGTATAAATTCACCAGTAGCAAGCATAATAAAACTATATATTTTAGATAAAATACAGTTGTATATTTTCTCCAACGACAGAATCTGGTTATAACATCTTTTTTACAACCTATTGTGTTCTTTAAACCGTGCCCCACCCACGTGATAGATCAATAAATGATGAAGCACGAAATCGCAGACGATTCTTTCAAACACATCTCGTTCAGATCATGACTAGAAGAAAATAAATGCCCTTTCTTTCATTTCTTGGAAAGTTTGTAAAATGTATCTCAGTTTGGAGGAACACATCAAATGGAAATACAAAAAAGATGCTGTACGGATGTTGAAGATATCAATTGAGAAGTCTGGAAGAATTTCAATTCAGTATCGATTGTCAAAAGCTACGATTTGAAGATCGATAGAAAAAAGGGCTGAATTTTCTATAGAAGGAAGAAATCGTAAAAATACAGAGGTCTTTAAAAAGATACTTTTAACGACTACTGTTGGGCAATAAAATGCCGGATTTCTAAAAGTAAAATCTTTTCAAAGACTTTTGGAAATAATGAAAATCCTTGAAATGTTTAACATGGATGTGGCGGAATAGAAGGAAATATCTGATGTGGGCAGCACATGGTTTTACCTAGTCTCAAATGTGTTTCTTTTATCTCTTTTTCAATTTAAGATTTGTTGAAAATATATATATCATTACTATATATATATATATATATATATATATATATATATATATATATATATATATATATATATATATATATATATATATATATATATAATCTTTGAAGAACCCATATTTCATGCTAATAAAATTATTTTTTTTTATACCTTTAGAATATATATTGGTACCATTAGTTTATAATTAATAAAATGTAGTTATTAAAGTGTTTATGTTTTAAAATTATTAGCTATTTTCTATTATTTTTAGTTTTCAAGTAATAAATTTGGATGTCCCAACTCAAACACTTAAGGAAGTATCTTTTTATGCTTTCAAACTAGATTAGCTTTTTGTATATGAATTAAAAAATATGGTTTTACATTTTAATTAACGAAAATGCAAGTGATTCCTTTAAAATATAATTATTAATATTTTAAAATTTAAATTTAATATGTGTCCGCTGTACATCTCATGAGTGTTACCTCAGGAGTGTTACTACTATTATTTTAAATAGGTTTTGATTTCTGCAGTTGGTAACAAAGCTAATGGAAGCCATACTGTTCCTTCTTATCTACTATAAAAAATATTACAAAAAATTAATAGAAGAGTATAATTTTATTTAGAATCTAAATCACATTTTTATGTGATGTAAAAGCTAAAAAAGGCAATTCATTTGAAAATCACACACACACACACATATATATATATATATATATATATATATATATATATATATATATATATATATATACATTATACATATATATATACTGTATATATATAATATATATATAATATATAATATATACATTTTATATATATATATATCGTATTTGTAGTTTTAAATATTCCATTATCATTTGACGAGTTGGTACTTCTTAAAATAATATCAGATCGCTAAAATTCCACAAAGCATGTTTTACGAGAGTAGTTCTCCCTAGTGCAATGGGTGTGGCTTTTATAAATTTTTTTATCCAATATGTATTAATAAATATGCTTAATTGTATTAATTAAGCAAGCATGTAAATTATACATTTATTCTTTATATTTAAATTTTTAACAACGATTTTTATGGATCACACTGCATAAATTTCAATTCTATTGCTCTGTTTTGTACTAAAATGCTAACATTTTCTAGATACTACGTAATTGACATAATTATATAATTTCATTAAATGTGAAAAAGAGCTATGTGGACACGACGTTAGAAATTGTTCCGGGTGACGAAGTAGGTGGGGGTAAAGGTTTTATCTTCAAGCATTTATTTTGCTTGAAGTGGCTGTTTGGGGGCTACATGCGTGTACAATGTGTTTCATCTTAGTTTATCTCCCTTTTCATTCTCCGACAATTAATTTTAGATGCATACTTCTAATTTGAGAGTTTGTTTAAATTAAAGTCTAAATTCTTTCATATAAATATTTTCCGGTAAGAGGTATTTATTAAAAAAATAAGGGGGGGGGGGGGTCCAATTTTTTTTAAAGTTGTGCTGCAAAGTAAAAGTTGTGCTGTACAGTAAATGGTTTGAAGAAAAAAAAATCGATGCAATTATCTGCACTGCAATTTGCGTTTGAAAGATCGGAGTATTTTTCTCTTAGAGATGCTGAGTTAGCCCAAATATGTTTTATGCGGAGTGTTTCAATTTTTTCTGTAGCACGAGTCAACAGTCGAGGGAAAAATCATCAAATCGAGGGAAAGATGTTGAATCGATGGAAAATCTGAGTTCAATTTCCTTTATTTTGGCATTTTTTTTTTTTTACGTTTCCTATATTTAAATATCTTCAGGAATATTGCAGATAATTACTGAAACTAACTGCTATTCTGAATTAATCTTCTTCTTCGACCCAGACCTTCCGACTTACCAGAAGGTATAAGGTATCTGTTTGGACAGGAAAGTGCAACCCTATTTAGACCCGAACTCAGTGGAGGCGACATCCATAGGGATAGTATCCTCCTTCCCCTACCACGAACTTCTCGAAAGGACTTATATATTCACATGTTTAACGTGATCCAGTGGTTAGGATGCGGGTATTGTACTCGAACAACCCGAGTTCGATTCCCGTCTCTGCACAAACTGTCGTCCTGTTCACGCTGGAACACCATGTGGAAGACCCAGGCCATCCGACTCACCCAAGGATATGAGCAGCAGGATGAGTGGCAGGCTCAAACACCCTGTATATTTATCCAAGAAAAACAGAAATCACTCAGAGTCGCCCATAGGATGAGGGGTGGGGACTAATCCCACTCAAGTGGGGCCCGGTCCCTTAATATATATTTTGAGGAAGGAGAAAACTTGAAATATTCACGAAGAGGTAAATCAAATATGGAGGTGGCGTGATGAATGTTTGTAGGGGGCCACACCTTGCATATGGGTGACCCAGGAGCACCAGATAAGCCATTAATGGCTACGTTTTTTACAACTTTTACAATAAATTAACAGGAATCCTTATCCTTCATCGTATCTCAGACAGATAAATGTGTTTTTTCGTGTCACAAGCGACCTTGCGACAGTTCTGCTGAAAAGAAACTTCACGAATAAGGCGGAAATTGCGGTTTGATTTTCGCCAGCACAATTATTTGGAAGTGAAATCCCAGCCTGTTTTTTTTGTGTGTGTGTGAAGTCGCGTTAGATAATGAACGCAAAATTGAAAGCCTTGCAACATCTGTGATCCTGATCGCCTTGAAAGGCTAGCCATTACCATTCGGTTACTGCTTGCAGGCCGCAATGAAAGCTATTGTCAGCAATATTTTGTCACAATGAAGCTTTGCCTTTCAAGCAGTTATTTATTATATGGTGCTGACACTTTTTGAGATAAAATAATTTTCTCTCTCAGCATTTAAAATCGTTAGAATTACGCTTCCTTTGCAGCGGGGCTGCCCATACAATTTGTGGGTTCTTTAGAAATATTTATCACACCTCACTCTATTTAAATGTTCCATCCTTCTTTATCTTCCTTTCTCTCAAAAATTAAAAAAATCGGTGGACTAGGGGGGCACCTCGGCGCCCTCGCAACCGGTAACCGAACCGGTGATCTTCGTATTCACCAGCTGGCGCTCTCCAGTTGGGCTACTGGTGCGAAATTGCAACCTCTTACAGTCGAAGGTGTCTGCAGTGCATATTAAATAGATATTACTAACATTGTTCTTATAGTAAATAATGCTGTGAATGTATTAAAGTTCAAGTAATCTACATTATTAAAGTTTGTCCGACCATATATGTATGTAAATACGTGTGTTACCATATATGAAATTATAACGCAACTTCCCCGTAAAATGCAGTCATATGTTAATTAGGTAACACGGATTTTTACAGGGAAATTGAGTAAGTCCTTGTCTCTTACAAGCAGCAATTTGTTTTTAGTGTTGTTACCATATAAGTATGTTAAAAGTTAAGCTACGACCTGTTTTTATTAAGTTTTATTTTATTTAGTAATGTATGGTGCTTAGCTGGCTCAGTCGAAAATCGGCCCAGTTAGACTATGCTCCGTGATCAATTTTCAGCTTTTTATGTCTTTAGTGGGGGTTTCCGGAGGGTTCTGAAAAACGTATACCCTCCTTTCTCTTTACCATTCTGGGAGAAAAATCGAAAATCCGGTTCCATTAAGTACTGTCCACTGGTCCAATACTATAAGTGTGCCAAGATTATGCCTACTAGGTTACCAAGGGGGCTTCTGGAGGGTTTGAAAATACCTTCGAAAAACCCATTTTCTTCGCTCCACGGGGGTATGTAAATCGAAACTTCGGATCCATTAGGTTCAGTATCGTAGTCGATACTATACGTGTGCAAAGATTCAGTTTTCTAAGTATCGCGGGGCTTCTTGAGGGTCTGGAAAGACAAAAACATGTAACAAAATCATATATAGTGATCGATTCTCTTCGGTTTCTGAGCCCTGAAGAACCACTTTTCATGTGTAAGCTTCATAAGCATCTAAGTAAATTCCCCATTTTAATGCACGTACTGTTATGAAATGCATACCCCTTGTTAATTAATTCTGTCGAAATTCCATTTTCGGAAACGCTTTTTCAAAAATCCATTTTATTCTTTCGTATTCCGCAAATTTTAATTTCGTTTCGATTCTGAATTGTTCTTAAAAATAAATTGTATTTCAACTGATAAATGGCCAAATCTGTCACCTCGCCGTCCTGAATTCTCTCGATTTACGCCAGCAACCATTCGCGCTTTGATACATTATGACGTTTCGCTATTTTCAAGCGATACTTATTTTACATGAAAATATATTGGAATTATTTTCTGTGTCGTCACAAGTGCGCGCATTAACACTAATATGCTTAGGTAAGAATAATGTAATTAGTTTTCAGTTGGCGATCAACTCTTAAAGGAGTAGGACGTATGCTGCCTTGCGGCAAAATGGCTAAATTCTTATTCTAAATTCGTCAAGTTTAATTTATTATTATGAAATATTATTGTAAAATATCGCACTTTCGTTAATTTAAAAGGCAACCAGTTATTTTATATGATGTTGAGATATTGGTTATCTGATTTAGTCAAGAAGAATGTTCTATGTTCTTAAATGTTTCGTAGCCAATGTTCAAGCTTGTTCATCGACTTTACAATAAATTGTGATGGATTGTGAATTTTGAAGTGATGACAACATGCAAATAAAGAGAAACATATTTTATGAAGACTCTTTTATTCATCAAGATATCCCGGCATGTTATTCGACCATCGGCATTTTGCAATTTTACCATTTGCCTGACGTTCAGCAACCGAATTCCAATTGGTTCAAATATCCCGGAATTCATGGGTAGACCACACTCATAGTCGCTGTTTCATATCTAATTCATCCATAATATGATTTTTTCGCCTTCTCGTCAACCGCCCGCCTGCAACACTGGTGCTTCAAGTGATTTAAAACG
Source organism: Amaurobius ferox (assembly GCA_951213105.1). NCBI lineage: Eukaryota > Metazoa > Arthropoda > Arachnida > Araneae > Amaurobiidae > Amaurobius > Amaurobius ferox. Next base: position 127,827,146 of record OX578145.1, read on the forward strand.
CCCGATTACGATCACTGCCTGTTGCATGCTAACAGGAGAACACAACAATACTAGTAAAGTAACGAATAACACGGACCTTTTATTCTTCTGAGGATGCTCTTTAGATATAGGATTTAAGGCGTCCTATTAATGCCCTGCTCTTCACGGAAAAACATACCCAATGAATTCATCAATGTTTGACTCAGAAAATCTCTTATACAATGCTGACAACTTCGCAAATCAAATACTTTTGATCAAGCTTTTACATGAAAAAAACCCACACGATCCTTAATTAAAACTTTCCCGAACAAATAGAAATGGTTAATTACTAACCTGTTCGTCCTATCTTATTAAAACAATTTGCAGAAAGATTTAAAAAAACAATTGTTCCGAAAAGAATCATTAGAAGAATGAAGCGGAGGAAAAAGAAAATGATTTTGATAGCATTCTAAAAGGTGGGTTCATTATTTTACACGCGATTTAAAGTTTTAAAATAAATGGAAGAGAGTTCATAAAAAAAAATTTGTAGGATGTATAAATAATGAATGGAATGCGGTAGCCTGAGTTCAATCTTTTGAAGTTGGGTTCGTGGCAAGATTGAATTTAAGTGTCTTGATAGAAGTTCGCAAAATTAAGATGCATTGTTCCGACCCTGTACTTGATGCCACTTCCAAGTACAGGGTCGGAACTATCCCTACAAAGGGAGGGGACAGAACTGATCTTAAAAGAAAATCGTGGCATACATATTTAGAAAATTGTAAATAATATTCAACCTAAGTAAGTACCTTGCAAACGAATCCATGATTTGAAGTTCTTCCATTACGCAGGTTTCGGCTATTCCGTGTTGAAAAGCGTTACAAAGCTCGAAACCGGTCAAAAGATAATGGTATCTAAAATGCAGTGAATTCTTAAAATCACATTTATTGCAAGAGTCACAGATAATATTTGTTTAATCCACGGATTTTTAACTTTTTACTATAAGCGGGCACTAATACTACAGAAGAATAAGGTAATAAGAAAGGTATTTTTATTGTCGAGCTGCAAATTTATTTTATAATTGTCCAACGTGTTTTTGTACCTCGTGACCTAAAAGTCTGAACCTTTGCAGAATTATAGTATTGATCACTGGACAGAATCTAAAGAAGCCGAATTTGTATTTGCCCTCTTGGAGGCGGAAAAAATGGTGGGAGGTTCTTTCAAAAAAAAAAAAAAAAAAATCCAGACCCATTTCTGCTTAGTCCTTCCGGGAGAAGAGAAACTTTTTTTAGATTTTCTAAATCTGTCAGAGGTCCCCTGTTGACTTAGAAGGTTGATTTCGTGTACACATATGATATCGACCGCGGATCAGATTCTATCAGAGCTGGATATTGGATTCTTTCCCGAGAGGGGGTGGGGGCAGGGGCGGCAAATGGGGGGCGCGAGGGGGCGCGGTCGCTCCCCCAAATTTTTCTTATTCTGGACCAAAACTGAAAAGGCGTAAAAAAATTCCAAGCAAATTCAGTGAAAAAAAAATCCCCAAGGTGAAAAAAGTCCCCATGATGATGTTAAATCATATCACAGATTCAATATGAAATTATAGATTCAGTATCTAATGAAATTGAGTCAAGATTTAATGAGAACAATATATCCGTTTTGTTTGCCCTTAGTTCAGTATTATCCGGATAAGATATCGGAAAAGTAAAAGAAAAAGTTTCAACCATATGCAAAGTATTAAACTTCCAGAAAGAGGAATTGCTATGTGAATTGCGACTGTTTTACTCAATGGTGAAAAATGTACACATAGACCATACCAATTTTAAAAGTCGCCTGAATTATTTTAAAGAGCGGAATTTAAAAAATGTGTTTCCTGTCATAACATTATTAGTTAAATTATTTTTGACTGTGTCAATCAGCTCAGCCAGTTGTGAAAGGTATTTTTCGTGTCTCAGGAGGTTGAAAAATTATTTTCGCAATACAATGGTACAAGAAAGACTTTCATCTTTAGCTACTTTAGCTATAGAATAGGATATACCCCTGGATTATGATGATATTATAACAAAATTTTCTCTTCATCTAGACTCTAAGAACCGGCGTTTAAAACTTCAATAACAGGTAAATAAATATAGATAATTGTATTTAGAAAAATTATGTTAACAACAATTATGTTACCACAATTATGTACAAAAATTATGTTAGCAACAATTATTTTTCTCAACATCAATTTACTTTTGTGATCCCTCTCCTCCCCCCCCCCCCCACCTGTTAAAAAATATTTTATTTATTTCATATTGGGGATTTTCATACAAATCTCGCACCCCCAAATGAAATGCTGAAATGCCGCCACTGGGTGGGGGGCGAACAAAATTAAGAGATGGGTCGAAAAGTTTTTCCAGAGCCTTCAGAATTCTCCTGTGACCTAGAATACTGAAACTTGGTACACTTATAGTACCGACCACGGGACATAACTTAACTGAGCTAATTTTCAATTAAGATGAATACTGCTCCTGCTGAGTACTATACATTGTAAATCAAAATTAAAATTTAAATATGGTGTAACTTTTTTTTCCCTAGAATGTTAGTTTTCGTGGCTATGACAGGTTTAAAGCTAGTTAAGCATAACTGTGAGAATAATGTGAATAATGACACTGTTCTTGATGTAGCCTTTTGCTTTTGTGTGAGCAAAGGAGAAAAACAAAACAAAAAATTAACCAAGTCATAAAATATTGCAAAATTATATCAAAACATTGCAATATTTAGATCTGAAAAATTTCTTGTAATATGGGAATAGCATGTTAGACCATAACCTACAAAGTAATGGTCTATGAAAACAATATCAAGGGATTAAAAAAGCATTTAATTTTTTTAAATCATTTTTTATGGTATACGTAATAGTATTTACACCTATCAAAGACAAAGACTCCCGGCCGTCCAAATGGTTGCTCAAGCCCTCAGGGCGAGCCGGACGGTCTGGGTCTTCAACCTATCAAAGACAGAAAAACTAACATTCTTTAAAAATTAGGTTACAACTTTTTTAAAGAAGAATTACTGTATGGCACTTAACGTCGAAAATAACCACCTTAATTGGAAATTGGCTCAATTAGACTCCTTCCCATAGTTCATAGTATAAGTGTGAAAGGCAAAAGTTTTCTAGTCAGCGGAGGAATTCTGGAGGATCTGAAGAGCCTTTATACCCCCACCCCCCGCTCAATTTCTCCAACCCCTGGAAGAGGAACCAAAATTTCGTCGTTCCGTTTGGTTCTAACTCGTGATCAATTTATAATATAAACACCTTGATTTATTTGTCTGTTTATCTATCTATCTCTGGGTAACGCTTAGTGAAATTTTGATATCCAAATTGGCGGAATATCGCCAACTTGGCGATTTTTTTAATGCTGTCAAATTGACAAAAATGTCGCCAAATTGTTAAAAATGTAACCAAATTGGTAAAAATGGCGACTAATTGATGAAAATTCAATATCTTGAGAAAAAATATAAGAATCTACTATAAGAATAACCTATTTCTCCGTCTGTAACTCTTGCGAATTTCTGGCAACGAATTTTGGCGGCATATTGCCAACTTGGAGAGTCTTTTTAAATGCTGCTAAATTGACGAAAATGTCGCCAAATTGATAAAATTGATTCTTAAATCAATGAAAATGACGACAAATTGATGAAAATTCAATAACTTGGAACTAACATAACAAACAACTATATGAATAACCCATTTCTTCGCCCGTCCATTTGCTTGGCGAAAAGTTCAGCGGGATGTCATTAATTTAGCGACTTTTTAAATATTGGCAAATTGACGAAAATGTTGCCAAATTGATAAAAATGTCACCAAATTGATAAAAAAAAATAACGCTAAATGGGAGGTAATGCTTTGCAAATTTTTAATTCCGTCATATGACGGGTATACCTTCTATAGTATTTACTTTAACTGGGTAAAGATTCAGCCTTAGGTTACAGGAGGAGGGAGGGCATGTGAAGGGTCTGGAATAGCTTTTCGAACCCCCACCCCCCACCCATTTTCTTCGACTTTGGGGGAATCGAAATTCCGGCTCCTTTAAGCTCTGTCCAGTGATTGATACTACAAATATACAAAAATACATCCTTATGTCATCGGCGGTCGGGATATATGGAGGATCTCAAAAGCCTTTATAGAACCTCCCTCTCCCTTTAGTTTCAGTCTCTACGGAAGAGCAATAGAAAATTCGGGGCTTCGTTAAGTTCTAGCCAGTGATCAATTCTATGATTGTGTAAAGGTTTTTCCTTCAGGTTATTAGGAGGGTATCTGAAAGGTCTGGAATAACTTTTCGAACTTCCCTTTTCTTCTCCAATATTAATTGCGGGGGAGGGGGGGGGGTTGAAAATCTGGCTCCGTTAAGTTCTGTCCAATGATCGATAGTATAAATACGCAAAATTTTATCCTTATGGGTCAAAGGGGAAGGGGACAGAGGATATCGGGAGGGTTTGAAAAGACTTTTCTAAAAAACCTTTTTTTCTGCCCACAGGGGCGAGAATTGAATGAAAAATTGGCTGTTCTGTGCCGTGTACGATAGTATAAGTATGCAAATTTAGCCATATAGGTTACCGGGGGGGGGGGGAGTTTCAGAGAGTCTGAAAAGACAAACACATGTTAGACAATTATTATATAGATTGGGAAAACCAGTGACATAATGACATAATATTAAATCTCTAAGGCGTTTCCAGGCATTGAGAAGATTTTTAATGTGTGATTACTGCAATTTTCCTACTTCAACTTCAATTTTTTTATCATTTAAACGTTTAAAATTTCAAAGTGACAATGACGTTTAAGATTTTGAATCTGGCAGTACAATTCAAATTAAAATGGCTACTTCGATAAACATGGGCAGTTACATGCATTTCGTGTTACATCCGACTTTGTAGTAATTTACATGCGCTTCGCACATAAAACATCATCAACAAATTCATTCATTGCAGTGAATTATTATGTTCAAAAATTCTTGAAAAATATGTAAATAATTCCAGATAAAACTGAATGAAAAAAAAATCGGAAATTGTTTAAAACTATCAGAAATGGTGCTCACGGGCGAAATCAACCTGTATAAATAAAGGCATTTCATAAACAAGAAAGATCAATCATGCTTAAAGCATTGATTATGAAACACTTTCCAACTTCAATGCAATTTTATTTAAACATGTCTAAAATGCAATACATTCCTCGGTAATATTTTAAAACTTATCACAATACTACATTAATTTATTATATTTGAAACCTTAAACCTTCATCGAAAAAAAATTAACTTCATTCAAATGACTGCATTAAAATATAAATTGCCTGGTTTAAACATCTCTAAAATGTGATACATTCCTCGGTAATAATTTTAGAATTATCATAATACTACGATAATTTATTATATTTGAAAACCTTATCGAAAACAACTGAAATTCATTCAAATGACGTCATAAAAAAATAACACGCCTGGCTCTCTCTATAAAAGTAACATTTCATTCATAAATAATTCCCCCATTCATGTCATTTATCACAATACTATAATAATTTATTTTATTTAAAAATTAAGACCATGGAGCTACAAGTAAGTAAAACTCTATGCGTAAAACTTCATCGAAAATTATCGTCCTTCTCTTTCTAAAATCAATGAATATTTCATTCATATCAGCCATGCAGACTCCATGGACTAAATGATTTTATGTTAAAGAATTACAGCGATTCTAATACAACTCATTCTACATATTTTGCTGATTACATTTTACATAGGTGAAAAATAGGCTTAATAGTAGAAATAATCAAATTTGGATGAGCATTTAAACTGAAATATATTGTCATTGCGTTGTTAAAGTATGTAGATGCACAGAATTTAGGCAAAAATAAAGTAGTTTTAGGACGGATACAACACTCAATATGAATTAAAAAGAACTTTAAAAATCACGATTTTGAGACAAGATGGATGCCATATATCATTTTGAAGTGGGTCATGTGATCGTTTCATATCATGGACACGGGATCGTTTCATATAAAAGGTGTTATTATTATTTTAATTTTTATTTAAAAAACTACTGAATATATTTCGCTGAATTTTTTTTTATATATTTAATGGAACAATTTGAATATTGCCTAAAATTTTCAAAGCAATTTGTGAATTTTAAATCCGCTTAAAAAATGCTTGAAAAATTAGGTCCCAAGGGCTCAATATATTCCATTTTGTCAACCCGGGTTCAATCCAAAACTAATTGGGTGATATTATTCATTTATATTCCCATAGGTCCTATAGAGTATAGACCGTCTGAACAACATACTAAAATTTCATTTTGATTAAGTCATTTTTACGGCAGTTATCGTGCTAACGGGCAGACAGACAGACAGACAGACAGACAGAATGAACAAAGTCATAAACACTTTTCAACTTTGTTGTAAAGTGTTAATAAATGACGACAACTCGTTTTTAAATAAACACGCCTGGACAGAATAATCTCGTGACAAAAGTCTAATAACCTCGACCCCATTTTTCATCATTTCTCTAAAAATGATTGCATTTTTGCGGAGTCTCTTCTGGCACTTGAATAAGAACGTGAATAAGAACATTTTTCGAATTTTTTATACCATTTTAATTTATTACTTCTGTACCACAATAGCAGGAAACGGGTGTTTCTGATCGGTGTGCAAAAAGGGTAGAGGCTCGGGATAATCCAGACTTAAGCCTCCTGCCTGAGACGAGCTTTCCTAGTTTCGAATCCTAAAGAACATTTATTTCTTACCCATTCTAGTGACTGCTCAGTTAAAATGATTAAAATTTAAGATTAAAATTTATGATTAAAATTTATTTTCTACTTACTTCCACTACTGTTGTGTAGTGGAAATCATAGAGACTTATTTTTTCATATAATTTATTTCTTACTTTCTCATACTATACAGGGTGTCCCAAAAAGATTGAAACGCGCTTTAATTCCTTACCTGTTGGAGATAAGTGGGCAATGTAAATTGTAAAAATGTTGAAAGTAAGGTAGGAAATAAGACTACGTTAATGAAATAGTCCTCCCATTAATTTTCAAAAAATTACAATTTTTTAAATTTTTATAGACCCCCCTTAGAAGTCAACGGCCCTACCGTGCTGAAAACACCGGTTCTCGTTAGATCACCGAAGTCAAGCAGCATCGGTCGCGGTTAGTACTTGGGTGGGTGACCACCTGGAAACACCGCGTGCTGTTGGCACATTTCGGACGCGGCAGCCCGGTGGTTTGCGCGCTGGATTTGCACGCTGTCACAACTGCCGCCGTGTTTATGCAGAGTACGATCACGCTAAACATGTGAGTCCGTAAGTCCTTCCGAGAGGTTGGTGGTAGGGGAAGGAGGGTACGGTCCCTGTGAATGCTTCCCTCACTGGGTTCCGGTCTAAATTGGGTGACACTTCCCGGCCATCCAGATGGTTACTTTACACCTTTCTGGTAGGTCGGACGGTCTGGGTCTCAACAACAACAACGACCCCCTTAGACAAATTTGGTCGATCAGAAAATTTTTATTTTAATGCAATAAGATCATTAAAATAACCGCATATCTGTATCTTTAAAATCAACTGAATTATGATAAAGGAAAAATATGACTTATGTTACTTTTCCGTACCATGTGAAAGGCTGTTTCATCAGTGAAAATAGGGATCATAAACAAATTGACGATGGAAATTGTTTAGATCAAAAATACGTTAATATGTGTCAAAAATTTTTATCACAAATGCATCTAAATAGACCATTACACAGACAGAGATCATATAAAGCAGTGGTACTCACTATGTCTCCTATGTATTATCATCCAGTTTTATCTTTTTTGTGATATGTCACAAATTTACATTTCTAATTTGATATAGGGTCCCCATTCACAATGTTCAATTTTCAATTAAATATAACTCGCTCAATTTTAAAGATACAGATAGGCGGGTTTTTTTTAATGATCTTGTTGCATTAACAGTAACAATTTTATGATTGACCAAATTTATCTAAGGGGGTCGTATAAAAATTTAAAAAGTGCAACACTTTTTGAAAATGAATGGGAGGACTATTTCATTAGCGTAGTCTTATTTCCTACCTTACTTTCAAGATTGCTGCAATTTACATTGCCCACTTATCTCCAACAGGCAAAGAATTAACGCGCTTTTCAATCTTTTTGGGACACTCTGTAGAATATAGTAAGAAAGTATTGTTTTTATGAAAGAAATTTTGATGCCAACATACGTTTTAGGACCTCCTGAACACGTTTTGATTATTTTTAGAGTAAAGCCCGTGTACCTGTCTGTCTGTGATTGATTTCTTGTGTAAACGACAGCTGCCCTAAATATTACTGGATTTTCACAGAATTTTATATCCGACTTCGTAAATTAAAAATCTAAAACTAGATATATATATATATATATATATATATATATATATATATATATATATATTATTTCAGTTAAAATTTTTTATATTTATTTAACATGGCAGCATAGGATAAAATTTGACATAATTCTCCATAAAAGAGATTATTTACGGCCCAATGATCATGAAACTGAACAGTTTCAACCACTGTAGTGAAAAATAGCGGCGATATAATTTTTGTTTTCGTGACGTCATTAATCATTCTCGGGGGAGGAAGCTACCCCCCGAGAATAATGACATGTCAAACTTGGTATCAATCAAAAGATTTTTTCAAGACCAATTTTTTTGCAGAATTTGGAAACAAAATATACAAGCTCTTTAAGGATGGATTCTGGTATGATGAAATCGAATTGAACCACGTTTTAGTTATTAGATTTGTTTCTCCTCCCTCATTTGCCCTTTTATTATTTTCATGACGTAATTAACGTACAAACGCAATTAACGCAATAATTTACATTTGATATTTCTTTGAAGGAAAGAAAAAAAAAAATCTGATGTGGGCAACACATGACTTTCCTTATATAATGCAATGAATTCACTACTTTTACAGTTAAAAAAAAAATGTTATTCTTATAGTAGATATTTATATTCTTTCTAAGATATTAAATTTTCTTCAATGAGTCGTCATTTTCATTGATTTAGCGTCATTTTTATCCATTTGGCAAGATTTTCGTTAATTGGCAACATTTAAAAATGTCGCCAAGTTGACGACATTCTGCTAAATTTGTCTCCAAAATCTCGCCAAGCGTAATGGACGAAGAAATAAGTTGTTCTTACAGCAAATAAATGACTATTGGCGTTCAAATACAAAAGTATTACTCAAAGTACTTTTTCTCGTGAATGGAACGAGTTAGAACCACGAGAATGATGTCACCCAATTTATCGCATGATATTATATATGAAAAGTAAACATGTTTCTCAACAGTTAATATTTCTTTTTAATTTATGAGATTTTTTTGATAAATTTATTTGAAAAATGTGCAATATTTCGAGAACGGTCCATGCTAGCGTTCTAAAGTGTATATCAATCGTTTTCGAAGGAAAAATTACATAAGGAATGTCTATTTGCGTAATTTTATTAAAGGTTTTGATTTTTTGATGATTTTTTCAAAATTTTACTCGAAAATTTAGGGGGTTCTGAACATTCGATTGTGTTTTAAAACAATAGGCTTCCAGATTTCATGGATTGTGATTCGTGTACCAAATGTCATTCGAATCGCTCCATTCGTTCGTGAGATATCGTCTCCACAGAATCACTGACACACACACACACACACACACACATACTTTCGCACACAGACATCACCTCAAAAACGTTCGATTCGTGATCAGGGATGCTTGAAACGTGCTCGCCCGTCAAAAATTCGAATTCGAATTTTCGACCCCGTCACAATACTTTCCTTGTACATTATGTATATAAGGAAAGTAAAAATGAACCACGTTCAATCAAAAATTTAATTAGTTAAGAAGAAAGCTCCGGTTTTTAATGCGAGCACTGAATTTAACAGTGAAGTCAATGGATTTATCGGAAAAATTAAGTGTTCACTTGGAGGGTTATGAAAATGCTGATAGTCTGGATTAGTATCTAAATTGAAAAGTTTATCCGTGATTGAAACACGTTTGACAACATTTTGTAGCAGCGTTATATATAGATAGATAAACAGACAGATAAATCAAGGTGTTTATATTATTAATTATACATGGATTGACGCGCTAGAATCAAGAGAAAATATTATCTAGACAGACACTGAACGTAAATCGCAACGAAAATGCACGAAAAGAGCAAACACACAGTCATGATGTAACGTAATGACGTAAAAATTTTATGGAAGAAGATGTTTCGGGAGATGAAACTGTGTGCCGAGTTTCAGCTCTTCACATGCCGAGAACGAGCCCGTTAAGGATGTTGAACAGGTGGGACAGCCAGAAGAAACCTTGTATATTTTATGAACAGCAAAAACATCGAATTTGCATATATAAAATATTCAAGCTGTCAAGATCTTCCTCAAGAGGTGGGGCAACTTAGTGGTTAGCGCTCGGGGATTGCACTCGAACGACCAGAGTTTCATTCCCGACTCTACCCAAACTTTGTTCACGCGAAGTACGGGCACGTTAAATATGTGGGTTAGCAAATCCTTCCGAGAAGTTGGTGGTATTGGTAGGAAGGTACGGTCCCTGTGGATGCCTCCCCCACTGGGTTCCTATCTAAATTAGGTGGCGCTTTCCGGTCGTCCATACAGGTACTTTATACCTTCGAGTAGGTAGGACGGTCTGGGGCGAAGAAGACGATAAAAAATGTTGGACGACAATACAAAGAGAACAAACGCAAAGGCAAGAAAAATTGATGTAGATAAACATCTTGAACCAAAAGAACACGTGAGAGTAAATTCAGTTTTTACTTTTCCTACAATGCATAACATACGTAAAATTAAAGTATCCACTGGTATATGACTGATTTCATTGGTCATTTTAGAGGTTTGCAGAATTACGGCAACTAGCAAGTTTTCTTACTATTAAAATTACATGTGATGATTAGGATAAAGGATTTTCATAGATGACAACACGTTTTTAAATAGACACACCTAGATGCCATAATCTCGTAACAGAAGAATTCCAATAATCTAGACCCCATTTCTCATCACTTCTCTACAAATTCTTCAATTTTGGGGGAAATCTTTTCCGGCACTGCCGTGAATAAGAATATATTCGATCTTTTTATACTACTTCAACCCTTTGATTTATTACTTCTTCACCACAATAGCAGGAAGGGGGTGTTTTTGATCGATGTGAAAAAAGGGCAGAGGTTCGGATAATCGAGACATAAGCCTCCTGCGTGAGAGGAATGTTCTTAGTTTGGAATTCTAAAGAACATTTATTTCTTACCCAGAATTCCAGTCACTTTGCAGTTAACTGTTTATGGGCATGGCAGTTGCCTACTAGTACACCAAGTGATTGATTCGTAAAGTTTAACTACAAAAATCATGAGCTAAAAGGGCGTGTGATAGTAGAATCGATTTTACTTTCCCCACAATCCCACATAATAAAAGAAAATGTTTGTGCTTCTTTTTATGCGTCTGTCTTTGCATTTGTGTCGTTTGTAGCGGAAAATTGGACTACGGAAATATTCCGTACAGAGGTTCTTCAGGTCCCCGGTCAATACGGTTTGACGAGATTAAAAAAAAAAATTCGAATTAGTTTAAAATTTATGAACAATGAAAGCCAGAAATCTGTCAATTTTCAGCTTCAAAATCGCATTTATTTTAGCAAACGCTTTCTGAATGCAAAAAAAAAGAAAGCGAGTGTTTTGATAAAACGACAGATATTTTGTCGGGATTTTATGTCGCGATGTCGATAAACAGCTGTTTTTCAAACGAATTGGATTTAATTTATCGGTTTACTTAACTTTGCAGATTTAAAAGGATTAGATATAATTTTTTTAATTTGGTGGTATATTATGAGTATTATGCTAGAATATATATATATATATATATTGACGAATTTTATTTTATGGAAATAGCATTATGCAGATAATTATTGTCCGAAAATGTATTTGAAGAGAATTATATCATGTTGTTTAGCAGTGGAATTTCATCAAATGCTTTTAGTATAAATTAATTAATGTATGTATTTTTATGTATAAATTAATTATGTATAAATTATGTATAAATAACTTTATGTATAAATTAATTAAAGATTCCATGCTCAATAGCATGGAATCTTTAATTAATTTATACATTTATACAATCTAAAACAATAAAGAAGTGGACAGGAAAATAAAGTTTATATATGAACGGCATTAAAATTTTGATTAGGTTATATTCATTTACGACCTTGAGATGTTGTTGTTGAGACCCAGACCGTCCGACCTACCAGAAAGGTGTAAGGTAACTGTTTGGACGGCAGGGAAATGCCACCCAATTTAGACCGGAACCCAGTGGGGGAGGCATCCACAGGGACTGTACCCTCCTTCCCCTACCACCAACCTCTCGGAACGACCTTGAGATGTATTATTGCCTATTTGAAAATTGTACCTATTGTGAAAAAAATTATTGTAATAAAAGTATATTTCAATAAGCTAATTTACCATACGCAATAACATATGTTACTTTAATGCGTAAGAATTTGACAATTCCTTGAATTTTGCAAAGATATCTAACGAATGTATTCGTTTTGAAATTTATGGAACATCAACAATATGCAATGCCATAATTTTAAACTCAATTCACAAAATACAATGAATGATATTTTTAATTTCTTATATTATCTGTTTTATTTTAAATGATATTCGTCAAACACATGTAGTTTGTTTAACCGATTGCTGATACAGGATAAAAATAGTACCGATATATCTACGACTACTGTCTTACCATCTTTTTTTTGCTATGTGTTGATCAAACTTATTTTGTTTTATAAATTAGTTTAGAAGCGGGACCAAGTGAAGTTAATTTCGTATAACAAAAACGGAAATACGTATCCTCTTTTTTTTAGAGGAATCAAATTAAATATTTTAGTAGGATTTTTTTTTTAAATTCGCACATATTTTAAATCACGAGCAACGCTGAGAATATCTGTTAGTAAATAATAAATATTGCTCTAAAAACTCTTTTTTGTGGATATGGCATCCACGTTCATATTACTTCTATATCGATGGGCAATACTTCTATAGACATCCACACGTTTCTGTTCCATTCAAGACATGACCGCCCAAATCAATTAATCGATTGCATTACTTCGTTCTTCCAAACAATTAATCTTGGTCAGAAGAAAAGATGCCACAAAAAGTAAGGGAGACAAATTCGATTTCAATCGATATTTTTTTCTGTCTTTTTTACTTTCCCTGCAATACATGGTAATGTATATGGAAAGTATTGGAATCATACCGAAAATCGCAACTCGAGTTTTCGACGGATCTACACGTTTCTAGAATACGAAAAAAATAAGAAAAATAAATTAAATTATAATTTTTCAAACATTTTTTAAGCGGATTTAAAATTAACAAATTGCTTCGAAAATTTCAAAAAATATTCAAATTACCCCATAATATATATATATAAAAAATTCAGCGAAATATATTCAGTAGTTTTTAAAATAAAAATTAAAATAATACTTACACCTCTTATATGAAGCGATCACGTGACCATTATATGAAGAGATCACGTGACCCACTTCAAAATAAAATATGGCATCCATCTTGTGTCAAAATCGTGATTTTTATAGTTCTTTTTAATTCATATTTAGTGTTGTATCCATCCTAAAATCGCTTTATTTTTGCTTAAATTCTGTGCATCTACATACTGAAACAACGCAATGACAATATATTTGAGTTTAAATGATCATCCACATTTGATTATTTCTACAACGAAGCCTATTTTTCATTATGGAAAATGTAAACAGCAAAATATGTAGAATGAGTTGCATAAGAATTGCTGCATTTCTTTAACGCAGAACTATTTAGCTCATGAAGTCTGCATAGCTGATATGAATGAAATATTCATTGATTTTACATAGAGAAGCACGATTTTTTTCGATGAAGTTTTAAGCATAGAGTTTAATTATTTGTACCTCCATGGTCTTAAGTTTTTAAATAAAATAAATTATTATAGTATCGTGATGAATGAAATGAATGAGAAAATGTTTATGAATGAAATGCTGCTTTTATAGAGAGAGCCATGTGTGTTATATTTCGATAGCGTCATTTGAATAAATTTCAGTTGTTTTCGATGAAGTTTTCAAATATAATAAATTAATGTAATATTGTGATAATTTTTAAAATATTACTGAGGAATGTATCGCATTTTAGAGATGTCTACATGAAATTGCATTGAAGTTGGAAAGTGTTTCAAAATCAATGCTTTATGAATGATTGATCTTTCTTGTTTATTTTGCAATGAATCACGTGATATTCATATAATATATTCACTCTTCATATAATATAGGTGTAATTACTATTTCAATTTATTTTTAAAAAACTACTCAACATATTTTGCTGAATTTTTTTTTTTTTTTTTTACACATTTTATGTGATAATTTAAATTTTTCCTAAAATTTTCTGAGTAATTTGTGAATTTTAATTCCGTTTAAATATGCTTATAAATTAAGTCAAATAGGGTTCAATGTATTTTATTTTTTTCAACCCGAGTGAAATCCGGAACTAATTGGGTGACACTACTAATTTTCATTTTAAAATATCCCGCAGACTGTCTCAACAACAGACTAAAATGCCATTTTTTAATGCCATTTTTACGACGGAAGTTATTAGGCGAGACGGTCAGACAGACAGAATAACCAAAGTCATAAACATTTTTCAATTACGTTGGAAGTGTTATAATTGATTTGGAATGGCAATTTATGATCTAATAATGAAATTTCCTACGAAATCCAATTTCTACAACTGACATTTCTGAAAAAAAAAAAAAAAATGACGTGGACAGCACATGACTTTCCCTGCAGACTTATATCCCCGTTCTCTTTATTTTATTTACATTTAATTCACTTTTAATTCAATTTTCGTTCTCTTTGATAACTGAAATTATTTTCAAAAGTGACGTAGAGAAAATACGAAAAAACTAAATATCTCGAGAACGGCTAGTCCTAGTGTAATGGAGTTGGTCTTATTCTTTTCTTTGTTAAAAATTACGTATAAAACAAGTATTTAATGGATATATTTGAGCATATGTAGTTTTTTTATTTTAGATTTTAGCGATTTTTGCGGGCGATTTCGGAAAAAAAGGTACGTTGTTCTTTTCCTAATCATACCAAACTCTAATCAGCACCAGATCATCCTACAAGTAACTTATCTACCAAGTTTTGTGAAATTTGGTCCATTAGTATTTTAGTTAGATTGGATACATGAAATTTTTACAGGCCATTTCGCAAAAAAAAAAAGGCGGGTTCTGTTTTTACCTACCAAAAATTACGGAATCCTACCAAAAATTAATCAGCACCAGGGTCTCACTCAAGTGACTTACATGCCAAATTTTATGAAATTCGGTCCATTAGTTTTTTAGTTAGAGTGGATACATACATTGCACAGACGCATAGACAGACAGACAGACAGACACAAACACAGACGTCACGCTAAAAATAGTTTTTTAGTATTCTAGAGGTCTCGAAACGTGTAGATCCGTCGAAAACTAGAGTTGTGATTTTCGGCATTATTCCAATACTTTCCCTATACATTACCATGTATTGCAGGAAAAGTAAAAGTTATCTGAAATGTATATTTGTTATATGCAAATTTGTAAAACAAACCATTTAAGGATGTTATGAAAATGAAATTTATATCATACAGCGGAGTGAGACAGATTGATTAAGGGATGAATTACACATTCTAATCGGCGGAAGGTAGAAACGCCAATCTTTGCATACCGTAGGACATGACCTTTAAACAATGAAACAAAATCTAAAATCTTAGACCTTTAATCGAAAATTTAAGAATCACAGAATGTTTTGTTCCAACATACTTCTAGTTAATGTGGAGAACAAATCAATACGCAGGATTCGTTTTCCTAACGTTAAGTGCAGCAAAAATTATCTCAAATTTTTTTTAAGAACTTTATTGGTGTACAATCAACCGTTCTTGATTTTTGACACTTGACAACATAGTTGAAACGTGTTTATGATTTTGTTCATTCTGTCTGTCTGTACATCCGTCTGCACGACAACTGTAAAAATGACTTTATCAAAATGAAATTTTAGTATGTTGTTGAGATGGTCTGTGGAACATATGGGAATGTAAATGAATAATATCACCCAGTTAGTTTTGGATTGAACCCGGGTTGAAAAAATGAAATACATTGAACCTTATGGGACCTAATTTTTCAAATATTTTCTTAAGGAATTTAAAATTTACAAATTTGTTCGAAAGTTTTAGAAAATATTCGAATTATCCCATAAAATATGTAAAAATTATTTGAGCAAAATGTATTCGGTAGTTTTTTAAATAATTAAAATAATAATTACACCCATATTATATGAAGAGATCACGTGACCCACTTCAAAATAAAATATAGCATCCATCTTGTGTCAAAATCGTGATTTTTATTCTTTTGAATTTATATTTAGTGTTGCATAAGTCATAAAACAACTTTATTTTTGCTTAATTTCTCTTCACCTATATACTGCGCCAACGCAATTACAATATTTTTGAGTTTAAATGATCATCAAACTTTGATTAATTCTACAATGAAGCCTAATTTTAAGGTATGCAGAATGTAAACACATGAAGCTGTAAGATGAGTTGTATAAAAATTGCTGAATTTTCTTATCGCAAAATTATTTAGCTCTGAAGCTGGTATAAAGCTGATATGAATGAAATATTCACTGATTTTATACAGAGAAGCAGACGATTTAAAGCATTGCCTTTTTAGATGAAGTTTTATGCATAGAGTTTGAAGGGTTGCTCAAGTCCTTGGATGAGTCCGACGGCTTGGGTTTTCAGCATAGAGTTTGAAAGTACTTTTACCTCCATGGTTTTAAATTTTTAAGTAAAATAAATTATTGCAGTATTGTGATGAATGAAAGGAATGGAATAAAAGTGTATGAATGAAATATTTATTGCTTTTACATAGAGAGAAAGGTGATTTATATTTCGATGACGTCATTTGAATAAAGTTCATGTTTTTCGATGAAGTTCTAAGTTTTCAATATAATAAATTGTAGTATTGTGATAATTTTAAAAATATTACCGCTGAATGTATCGCATTTTAGAGATGTTTAAATAAAATTGCATTTCAGTTGGAATGTGTTTCATAATCAATGCTTTATGCATGATTGATCTTGTTAATTTCTCATATTGTTTTACGACGACGACGACTTCACGAGTTCGTGACACTTTTTCGTGACATATAATAAATTATTGTAGTACTGCGATAATTTGAAAAATATTACCGATAAATTTGTCTCATTTTAGAGATGTTTAAATAAAATTACGTTACCGTTGGGACGTGTTTCATAATCAATGCTTTATGCATGATTGATCTTTCTTGTATTTTATAATTAAACTCATTTTTAACACTTTACAACAAAGTTGAAAAGTGTTTATGACTTTGTTCATTCTGTCTGTCTGTCTGTCTGTCTGTCTGTCTGTCTGTCCGTTAGCACGATAACTGCCGTAAAAATGAGTTTATCAAAATGAAATTTTAGTATGTTGTTCAGACGGTCTGTAGGACCTATGGGAATATAAATAAATAATATCACCCAATTAGTTTTTTATTGAACCCGGGTTGAAAAAATGAAATACATTGAACCCTATGGGACCTAATTTTTCAAACATTTTTTAAGTAAATTTAAAATTCACGAATTGCTTTGAAATTTTTAGGAAATATTCACATTATCCCATAGAATATATAAAAAAAAATTCAGTAAAATATGTTAAGTAGTTTTTTAATTAAAAAAATTATTTAATATAGGGAAAAAAACAAATTCAATTAAATTCTGACTTTGGGATATCTTCCAGAAAGAAAAGAGAGAGATATTATATAATAAATATCTCTCCATTTGTTTAAACGTTTTGCATATGGGAGTGGCTTCATATTTTAAAATAAATTTGGTAGATAACAATTTTTCATTTTTTTTAAATTTTATATAACTCTTCATGATAAATTTAATTGATGGCATTTTAAATGCACTTTCCTACGTCCTAGAGAGTTAAAATTTGGTACACAGCTTAAATTTGTTGAGCATTTTATTCGACAAAAATTTGATGGATCTTTAAATATAGATCATACATTTTTTTCGAAATGGCCTGAAAATAATCCCCGTTCACTTCTATAAATCATTGGTGTAATATTGTTAAAAATTCTGATGTGGACAGCACATGTCTTTCTCTGCAGACTCATATTCGTTCTCTTTATTTATTCAATGATAATTTGAGTTTATCTGCACAACATAAGTATTTTAAATGACATTGAATTTACACGTTAAACTTAAATTTGGTTCTCATTTGATAGCTGGACTTATTGTCAAAGGTGGCGTAGCGAAAACGCGAAAAAACTAGAATATCTCAAGAACGGCTAGTCCTAGAGTAATGGGGTTAGTCTTATTCTTTTTGTTGTCAAAAATCACATATAAAATAGGAATTTAATTGATATAATTGAGCACACGTAGTGTTTTATTTTTATATATAACGATTTTTGCTGGCCATTTCGCAAAAATAGCCCGTTCCTTTTTCCCGAATCTTAGTAGAATAACCTACAAATGATTTATATACAAAATTTTGTTAAATTTGGTATATAAATCACTTGTAGGTTATTGAAATATTATACTCCAAATTTTGTTAAATTTGGTTCATTAGTTTTTAGCTAGAGTGGATAAAGGCAATTTCTGCGGCCATTTCGCAAAGAAGGCAGATTCTTTTATTACGAATCGTACTATAATCTAATGAACATCAGGATTTCCCACAAAAAACATGCCTACCAAATTGTATGAAATTCGGTCCATTAGTTTTTCAATTAGAGTGGATGTAATATCCACACAGACACACAGAAACATACACAGATACACCCTTACACACACAGACGTCTTCCTAAAAGTAGTTTTTTCGTGTTCTAGAAGTCCCAAAACGTGTAGATCCTTTGAAAATTCGAGTTCCGATCTTCGGCACGATTCCAATACTTTGAGTACATACACATACACATATATATTATCTGTGTATTATCTGTGTATCTAAATTCCGTGCCTATGCAATTACAATAGTTGTGATTTTAAATGATCCCTAAACTTTTATTATTTCTTCAAGGAAGCCTAATTTTAACATATGCAGAATGCAAATATCTCAAGCGATTGTAAGATGAATTACATAAGAATTGCTGAATTTTTTTCACACAAAATTATTTAGCTCTGGAGTCTGGAATACAAGTTATATGAATGAAATATTCATTGATTTTGCATAAAGAATCAGATGATTTATATTTCGATTCAGTTTTAAATATTTAAGTATAATAAATTACTGTAGTACTGTGATAATGTAAAAGATATTACCACTGAATGAATCACATTTTAGAAATTTTTAAATGAAATTACATTTCAGTTGGAAAGTGTTTCATAATCAATGCTTTAAGCATGATTGATCTTTCTTGTTATTTTTTGATTCCGTTATGGTAACTAGGGTAACCAAGTAACAAATCTGGGTGTCCCCATAAGTCAGAGTTGCTTTTAGAACCTTCCAATAGTTCAGCCGTAGTCATTCACATTCAATTTTCAATTTTCAATATTTTTTTTCCAAATTGTATGAAATGGAACTCGGGGATACTTTCCGAGGTCCCTTTAAGTCGAAGTTGCTCAAAAACTCAAACACAGGATTATTCTGCATAATTGAGCAATATTTTGCAATAATTTCAAATTGAACAAGAAAACCATAACATTCAAAAGCCTCTCTAATGTCTGGACTCTGAATTCCAGCCCGTTTATCGGCAAATCTGCTTCTGCTTGAAACATAAAAGGAACAGGAACTAAGATCGAAACAAAGCAGATTTTATCCGGAGAAATGAGATTTCGACCGGGAAAAAGTCATTTGACCATGCCATTACTGGATTTGAAGCAATATAGTAAATGCCACGTATAAAACTCCCACAACTCAAGCTTTCCTGGACAAAAACGGGAGGTATAGAAAGCTAGTTCTGGAAAAGAAAGTAACGCCCACCCTCTATTTCTTTGAATCGAACGAATGAAAGTAATGGGGTAGTTCACACAATCCCGCTAATTTGTTCAGGAGTTACAAATCCACTGATTTGTTCGCCCATTCGAATCGTCCTCCTAATGGAACCGCTGAAGAATTACCCAAGTGTAGAAATCGGAAAGAATATAACTCTAAACGTACCGTGACTGGTTGAAAACTTTTGATTAGAACATTCGCATATAACGTTATCGCTTTTTCTCACTTGACTTCATGGCTTTTTCTATTAAATGTATACTATCAATTTTTCAATGTTTATTTTTCTTCTTCTTGTGTTTATATGATAACGATACATAGGCTACCGTTATCTGCCACGATCGGTCATTTGACCGGGAGAAAAATTTATTGCTGTATAAGGTTATCGGATCAGAAAATGTGATGCACATTCCACATATTTTCATCAGCTTCCTGCACATTTCTGCAAGGACTGTTGCGTAGCAAGTTCAAGATAAAAAAATCTGATGTGGGCAACACATGACTTTCCTTATATAATGCAATGAATTTACTACTTTTACAGTAAAAAAATAGGTTTTTCTTATAGTAGATACTAATATTCTTTCCAAGATATTGAATTTTCGACAATTAGTCGTCATTTTCATTGATTTAGCGTCATTTTAATCCATTTAGCGAGATTTTCGTTAATTTGACAACATTTCAAAAAGTCGCCAGGTTGGCGACATTCCGCCAAATTCGTCGCCAAAATCTCGCCAAGCTTTACTGATGGAGAAATAAGTTATTCTTATAGCAGATAAATGACTATTGGCGTTCAAATACAAAAGTATTACTCGAAGTATCTTTTCTCATGAATGGAACGAGCTAGATCCACGAGAATGATGTCACCCAATTTATCGCATGGTATTACATGGTATGTCGAAAAGGCCCATATTATACTTGATATAATTCATAAATTTTGGCTGTAAAGAGCTATGTAATTTTTTGGGGGTAAAACCGCTGAATGAGGAAATATGCCTATAACGGAACCCGCCTCATTTAGCGGTGTGTAACAAAAGGGGTAACGCATCTATGTACTCCGCCTCAAAAAAAGTGGATGTGGAAATGAGTACAAAGGAGTAGCATTTTCTTTATTTTTACACTTCAAAATATGAGATCATAATTACAAGATTTAAACACAGGATTTAAATGTTTAATTGCATTTTTTTTTTCATATTTTATTTCTTGCCCAATTATGTTCTTATGTTCATCAAAGATTTTTTATGTTTTTTTATTTGACTGCGCCCATTTTGCCTAACTACGCCGACCAACCATCATCTGGTACGGCTATCGATTCCCACCCTAACAGCCACCTGGTTGACCTACAGGGCCCAACCACTTCCATTATCATGCTGAGAGGTAGTTTTTAAACGAGCAGCATCCTGTTAGGGTCCCAGGGCCCGCCCACAACTTTGGTAAAAAATTCATATTTGCACATTTTCCGGTAGCTATACCAGATGAAGGCTGATCGCCGTAGGCGGCTAGTAAATAATATAGAAGAAGAGTTTTCTGAAGTTGATGATGGTGAACTTTCTGAAAGAGAAAATATATTATTTGAAAATGATAATGATCTATTACACTGAGTGGGAGCCTACAGATACCAACGATGAAGAGGAAAATATTGTGAATATAATACGTAGAGGACGAAAAAGAATGAGATTGCTCTCAAGTATTGAAGATGAGGATGAAAAAATGAGCATTATATTTCGATTGATGGCACTGTTTGGGAAGAAATGCAAATAGGTGCTACATCTGGGAGAGCAGCACTTTATAACATTTTCAAGAAAGAATCAAATTCACGTTGATAATTGAGCACCGTATTATGAAACATATAAGAACATGCACAATAGAGGATGCAAATCGAGTTTTAGGAACCGGAGTCTATTACCTTAAAGTTACTTTGTTTAATATTTCTTCACTAAAATGGATATTACCTGCATTCAATCAGAAAAAAAAGTTTTTATTTAAAAACCGGTCATTTGACCGGTCACGGTACTAATAGGTATATACTGAGTGTCGGTATATTTAATGTTAAGATTTGTATGGTGGTGTTGCTGAGACCCAGACCGCCCAACCTACCAGAAAGGTGTAAGGTAATCGTTCGGACGGCCGGGAAGTGCCACCCAATTTAGACCGGAACCCAGTGGGGGAGGCATCCACAGGGACCGTACCCTCCTTCCCCTACCACCAACCTCTCGGAAGGATTTACGGACCCACATGTTTAACGTGATCGTACTCCGCATGTACACGGTGGCAGTTGTGGCAGCGTGCAAATCCAGCTCGCAAACCACCGGGCTACCGCGCCCGAAATGTGTTAACAGCACGCGGTATTCCCAGGTGGTCATCCACCCAAGTACTAACCGCGCCCGATGCTGCTTGACTTCGGTGATCTAACGAGAACCGGTGTTTTCAGCACGGTAGGGCCGTTGGCCAAGATTTGTATGGTGTAAGCGAGTTTACTCTTAGAGAAGCTGATTTCAGAACATTTAAAACAAAATAAAATATTTTGAATTAGAGGCTCCTCACGATTTTCCCATACGTTTATAGTTCATATCCTATAGCAGTAGCATAGCCAGGAAAAGATTATAAGGGTCATGTTTTCTCCCTGCCATTGGCAACACAAATATAGTGATTCTCAATTGTCTCAGGTCTTAAATATTGTTAGGACATATCCTCTGCAACCGTTTGTATATTCTCAGAATAGAATACAACGACGGGTTTAGAATTTCTGGATAACTAACATTTTTAGTTAAAAAAATATAGTGACTCTTAATTATCTCAGGTCTTGAATATTGTTAGGAAATATCCTCTAAATTGGAGGGTGTACTGTCAGAATACAAGAACGAGTTCGAATTTCTTGATAGCTAATGATCTTAAAAGACCAATAAGAGCAAACAGAAGCATATACAGCTAACAACTTTCTAGCTATTTTGCAGGGTCACAGGTACAATAAATGAGCCATTAGATGCACTCGTTAATAAAACAGTCAAATATATTATCAGGATATTGAGGTATTCACATTCCACTTTTACTCGCATCGCGTCAACAACCCATCTGAATGATGATCGACTTATATACCCTGCATGGAAAGTTCTAGAAAATGTACGTCAGTCGTAAAGTAAAGAAATCAATCTACAAAATTCGAAAAGTTTCCAAAACTCGCTGAAATTCGCCAAGTTGGCGATATTTCAATAAATCTGTTGTTAATTTTGCCTAATTTGTAGGTAAGGTCAAGCAACCCGGACCATTAAATAATAACAAAGCTTGTCAGTAAATGTCATTTTTCATGCATGAGAAAGCTCTTCCCCCTCAGATAGCCTTAAACAAGTTTAAATACCTTACAAGTTTAATTACCTACTTTACATGTTCAATCCAATGATTTATTTGTGACGTCAAAAATACAATCGCATAAAGGCACAAGAAGCATTAATACCGTAAAAACATAATCGCATAAAAACTAAATCTTCATCCTATCTACGTTGTCATGGTGATAAATTTTCAAAACAAATTAGAGTATTCTTATCCGATTCAAAATATGAAGTTCAGGAATTAATACTCAAAACTAATTACACACATATCGTATATACGAAAAAGATCTTGATAAAAAAAAATTGTTTATCATTATTTACAACTTTTCCGAAAAAGGATTTTAAAAATCCTCTTAACATTTGGAATCCTGTTTCTTCGTTAAAAATAGAGAGACAAAAATAGTGATATAAAGTTAAATATTGTAAGATTAAAATATTTTTTAAATATTTTGTGCATTGGGTTTTAAATTAAGTCATTGCGTATTGTTGATGCTTCATAAATTTCGAAACAAATACATTCGTTAAAAATCTTTTACAAAATTCAAGGAATTACCATATTCTTATACATTAAAATAACATAAGCTACTGCATACGGTAAGCTAACTTATTGAACGATACATAGTAGTTTTATAATTTTATGTAATTTTCATGATATATTTATTTCAAAAACGTACAGTATCTCGACAATGGATCGTGCGAGCGACCTAAAGTTTGCGCCATTCTTTTTCTAATAAAAAATTACACATGAAAAGACAATATAAAATTTGATGTTAAGCTTTTTTTTTCAAACTCTACTTCTCCTTCATGTGTGAATTTACAGGGTTGATTATTTTTCAAATGTTGATAAAACATGTATAAATACTTTTTCTATAAATATCATACTTTTTGAAAAAAAAAATAAAAACTATAGAAAAACGTATAAGAAAAAACAACTTTGACATATTTTTAACAAATTGCAGAAACTAGTATTCCTTCATGTTGAGTTTTGAGATTAAGACGTACCAATGGACACAAAATTAACACACTTAAAAAAGTGACGCCCAGAATTTTTTCGCTTCACACACCAAGTATCTAGTTACGCCGTTCAACTAGTTACAGATTTAATTTCCCCCCAATTCCCCGCTCAAAATTGAGCCGTAATATGGACATAAAATTAACAGTAAAAAAGAGGAGCTCAGAAATTTGTCGCTTCACACACCAAATATCTAGTTTCGCCATCATTGAACATTATTTTAAAATCACCTAATCCCCACCTGAAACGCATAAGAAACTGATAATCTTCCCGCTACTTAAACGAATGGCTGAGACTTTTTAAGATATTAAAAATGAAATATTTACAAAATATCATTTAACCTTATAAAATTAACAACCTTATTCAAATGGCTTTCATATCTGAAATATCCCCTTAAAATCTTTTATGTGACAGATCCCGCAATGCAATTTAAACAACTGGCTAAAAACTTTTTGTTTCCTTCGTGTGAAGCTTTCTAATCTCTTCCTTATCGCTGGTGAGCACGAAAAGTTTCCATTTTATTTTACAGCTTTTATCTTTACCGCTATCCTGGCGTGGACTAAGACTATTGTGTTCCTCCTCTCTACTATCCCTTTCACCACGTGATTTGGGTGGTAACGTTTTACACATAAAATCATAGAGGAGATAAAACTCCTATGGATGAAAAGCACCATAATGTTTTGAGAATTATATCTAGGTGTCGTTAGTGTTAGTTACTCCCCATCTGTTAGTATATATTTTCGATTATTTTCAAAATAAAGTTCCCAAATTATGAGTAAAAGTAATACATATTTTTACTTTCCTTATATACATAATGGATAAGGAAAGTATTGTGACGGGGTCGAAAATTCGAATTCGAGTTTTCGACGGGAGAGTACGTTTCAAGCATCCCTGATCAAAACCAAACATTTTTGAAGTGATGTGTGTGTGTCAGTGAGTCTGTGGAGACGATAATTAACGAACGAATGGACAGATTCAAACGGAATTTGGTACAAAAATCACAATCCGTAAACACTGTAAGCCTATTGTTTTTATACGCAATCGAATGTTCAGAACCCTCCTCAATTTTCGAGTGAAATTTTGAAAAAATCGTCAAAACATCAAAACCTCTAATAAAGTTACGCAAATAGACATTTCTTATGTAATTTTTCATTAGAAAACGATTGACATAAATTTTAGAACGCTAACATGAACCGTTCTCGAGATATTGCACATTTAAAAAAAAAATCAAAAAGTTATATAAAATAAAAAAAAAATATTTCCTATTGAGAAACACGTTCACTTTTCATATGTAATACCATGCGATAAATTGGGTGACATCATTCTCGTGGATCTAGCTGGTTCCATTCATGAAAAAAGATACTTTGAGTAATATTTTTGTATTTGAACCCCAATAGTCATTTATCTGCTGTAAGAATAACTTATTTCTCCGTTCATAACGCTTGGCGAGATTTTGACGACGAATTTGGAGGAATGTCGCCAACTTGGCGACGTTTTTAATTGTTGCCAAATTAACAAAAATCTCGCCATATTGATAAAAATGACGCTAAATCAATGAAAATGACGACTAATTGAAGAAAATTCAATATCTTGGAAAGAATATAAGTATCTACTATAAGAATAACATTTTTTTTAACTGTAAAAGTAGTAAATTCGCTGCATTATATAAGGAAAGTCATGTGCTGCCCACAACAGATTTTTTTCAGTTATAGAACAGGGTACAAAATATGAATACACAAAAAATAAAATTTAAGGATAAAATAAATTTAAATATGTAGAAATACTCTATTTTATCTGATCTGCATTCCTTTGATAATTTTTTCTGCAAAATAAATAGGTGAAATACATATTATTTAATTCGTAACTTTCGCCATAGAAACACATATACATTGCAATGGGACTTATCTAACCGCAGCGCCACCTGTGTTATTGTCTGAAACGATTTTGACGTTTACCCACGTTTTTGACGTTTAAAGTTTTATCCGCTTTTCTTTACCTCTACATATGGCTTGATACTTGCAAGAGAAAATATTGTTGAGCTTGAACTAATTGAGCAAAGCAAAACAGAAACCTTATGTTTTCAGTTTAGAATCTTTTCAGATGTTCAGAATATACTGATTTGAATGAAAAATTAGACACAATAAAGTACTTGGCTGGATATTTTAAATAGTCTTAGATGGATATTACTTATATAAATTATTGATCTGGCGACGACAATTTACTTTTGAAGAGGAGTAAATGAATATGGTCGGTGACTTAAACGGATCACTTTTTAGGGGTCCCATTAAAGCCATCATATTTTGTATCCTCATTATATGTAATTTCAATTAAGTTATCATGATGTCGTGATTGCGCATAATTTTACATGCGCTTTGCGAAAGCCAACGGCCCTACCGTGCTGAAAACACCGGTTCTCGTTAGATCACCGAAGTTAAGCAGCATCGGGCGCGGTTAGTACTTGGGTGGATGACCACCTGGGAACACCGCGTGCTGTTGGCACATTTCGGGCGCGGTAGCCCTGTGGTTTGCACGCTGCCACAACTGCCGCCGTGTTCATGCGGAGTACGATCACCTTAAACATGTGGGTCTGTAAGGCCTTCCGAAAGGTTGGTGGTAGGGGAAGGAGGATACGGTCCCTGTGGATGCCCCTCCCACTGGGTTCCGGTATAAATTGGGTGGCACTTCCCGGCCGTCCAAACGGTTACCTTACACCTTTCTGGTAGGTCGGACGGTCTGGGTCTCAACAACAACATGCGCTTTGCGATTATAATGACGTTTTATTTCTTTATTTTAATTTATAGATTTCGAATAAAAAAATAAATATCTAATAAAAAATTAATTTAAAGTGAAATTAAAAAAGAAAGTAATATTTTGCGTACTTTTCAGTATTTTAAGTACTATATTTACTTGCATAGTAAATAAGTTGCATAATTTAAAACTCAGTCCCCGGCTTAACAATGAAAGGAGCCCCTCTACAGACTGGGGCCAACTGTAATCTTGTCCCTATATGAAACCCTATTTCTATAACCCAAAGACCCCAAAATATTAATCCGGTAATAAACTTAATCCAAGACACCTTAATCGCGTAGTTTAAATGATCTTCATACAGTTTAAATTATCTTCTCATATTATACTATAAACTACCATCATAGTTTTGAAAATTATCGTAGTTTGTACTTTCTCATACGTAGTATTGAGAAAATATTATCTTCACGAAATTTTCGATTTCTAGATTTTAATGCTAATATATGTTTTAAGACTTTCTGAACACGTTTTGACTATTTTTGGAGTGATAACCGTCTGTTTGTCTGACCGATGTCAGTGGTGGAATTTAATGTGTACACGATGGCAGCCAGAAATAATTAATGGATTTTCACGAAACTTTATATCCGGCTTTGTTATCAAAAATTCTAGAACTTGATAGAATTTCTTTTAATTCGAGCGAAAACTTTGAAATTTTTTCGAAATTTTATATTTTTTAACATGGCAGCATAGGACAAAATTTGACATAACCATGAATAAAAAGGTTCATCTATGGCTCAGTGATCACGACACTCAATAGTTTCAATCACTGTTGTGAAATATAGTCGCGATACAGCTACTTTTGCTCGTGACGTCATTAGCCCACCTTGGGTGGCAAATTACCCCCGGAGGTACATTGGCACCTATGGTATCAATCGAAAAAAAAAATTTAAGCTCTTTGAAGGGTGACATGAAGTGAAGGGTAACAAGCTAAAGTTGTAATAATTTAGACCCACGATATCGATTTTTCAATTTTTTTTTTTTTTTGTAAAATTTGAAAGAAAAAATGAATTGTTATATGAGAAAGTTGAGTTGAGCCATACTTCAGTTAATTTCTATTTGTTTCATTTTATAGAAAATGATGCATTTCAAAATTCGAATTATTCGAGCTTTAATCCTGATAATTACCAAAATTCTATCGAATTCCAATTTTTCACATAATGTATGAAAACACAAAATTAGATGGCGACAGGTTTACCCGATTTTGAGTTGTCATGCAAACACGTCATGCACACAGACGTATTTTCAAAAGTGTCCGAAATGATTTCAGACATCAAAAGATGCTCAGCCTTCAAAATCTTCAGATATTAAAACGTGCTCATCCTCAAAAATCTTCAGATATCAAAACGTGCTCATCTTTCAATATCTTCAGATATCAAAACGTGCTCATCCTTCAAAATCTTCAGATATCAAAACGTGCTCATCCTTCAAAATCTTCAGATATCAAAACGTGCTCATCCTTCAAAATCTTCAGATATCAAAACGTGCTCATCCTTCAATTTCTTCAGATATCAAAACGTGCTCATCCTTCAATATCCTCAGATATCAAAACGTGCTCATCCTTCAATTTCTTCAGACATCAAAACGTGCTCATCCTTCAATATCTTCAGATATCAAAGCGTGCTCATTCCTCAAAATCTTCAGATATCAAGACGTGCTCATCCTTCAAAATCTCGAATTCGAAAAATGTTCGGAAAAACAAAACTTTCTCTATACAATTGTACGAGAAAATAATAATTAAAAAAAAAAGAAATAAAATAGTCGTTAAAAGCGGCATGTACAACAAAATTAACAGCTCTAAATGAAGTTATTTTAATTCTGTTATAAAAAACGAATTCACACAATCTAGAGCATCCCACTACGATTTCTACTTCGAAATAACCAATAAAACATTTTATTCCATTTTTATGCGTCTTTCCATATCACTACATTTTTGCTCCAGGTAACGAACAGAAAAAAAAAAAAAAAAGAAATTTTCATCTTCCCGCTCCGACTCTTGAATTTCATGGCACGAGTGTTGACTTTACTTGTGTCAGTTCCTACTTTTGTTCTCTTTCTTTGAAGATAGATAGGAGACCGAAATGTCAATATTTAGTTAAGAGATGTTCCTTGTTTCAGAACAGCCAAGAGATACGTGGAAGGGGGATGGGGATATATCGCAAGTATAAAGAATAAATTACTTCACTGGCTTTACATAGTATCTGTATAGGGAAAAATAAATTATGTGGTATTCAACCCTCAACGTTACGTTTTGCGTTAATTTATACTTTTGGAGTACTACAGAACAGGAATCAAAAGTTTATTGAATTGTGAGTGTGGGCAGGGCCACCCATAGGGGAGGCGGACATTTTTCGAATAGGGGACCGAGCTCTAGAGGTGTGTGTGTGTGGGGGTGGGGGGTCATTCTTTCTTCGACCCAGACCGTCCGATCTACCCGAAGGTTAAGGTATCTGTCTTGACGGCCGAGAAGTGCCATCCAATTTAGACAGGAACCTAGTGGGGGGAGGCATCTACAGGACCGTACCCTTCTTCCTCTACCACTAACCTCTTATGAACTCACATGTTAAGGAGTATGAACTCACATGTAAGGACTTATGAACTCGCATGTTAAACGTGATCGTACTGCGCGTGAACAAGGCGACAATTTAGGCAGAGGCGGGAATCAAACTCGGGTGGTTTGATTGCAATCGCCATAAGGAAAGAGCTCCGGGAAAAATGCTTGTAGGGAGTCCGCAATTTGAAAGGGGCCAGGGGCGGCATTTCAGCATTTCATTTGGGGGTGCGAGATTTGTATGAAAATCCAAAATATGAAATAAATAAAATGTTTGTTAAAAGGGGGGGGGGGAGGAGAGGGGAGAGGGATCACAAAAGTAAATTGATGTTGAGAAAAAGAATTGTTGCTAACATAATTTTTGTACATAATTTTTGTACATAATTGTGGTAACATAATTGTTGTTAACACAATTTTTCTTAATACAATTATCTATATTTATTTACCTGTTATTGAAGTTTTAAACGCCGGTTCTTAGAGTCTGGATGAAGAGAAAATTTTGTTACAATATCATCATAATCCAGGGGTATATCCTATTCTACAGCTAAAGTAGCTAAAGATGGAAGTCTTTCTTGTATCATTGTATTGCGAAAATAATTTTTCAACCTCCTGAGACACGAAAAAGACCTTTCACAACTAGCTGAGCTGAATGGCACAGTCAAAAATAATTTAACTAATAATGTTATGACAGGAAACACATTTTTTAAATTCCGCTCTTTAAAATAATTCAGGCGACTTTTAAAATTGGTATGGTCTATGTTTACATTTTTCACCATCGAATAAAACAGTCGCAATTCATATAGCAATTTCTCTTTCTGGAAGTTATATACTTTGCATATGGTTGAAACTTTTTCTTTTTCTTTTCCGATATCTTATCCGGATAATACTGAACTAAGGGCAAACAAAACGGATATATTGTTCTCATTAAATCTTGACTCAATTTCATTAGATACTGAATTCATCATTTCATATTGAATCTGTGATATGATTTAACATCATCATGGGGACTTTTTTGACCTTGGGGATTTTTTTTCACTGAATTTGCTTGGAATTCTTTTACGCCTTTTCAGTTTTGGTCCAGAATAAGAAAAATTTGCGAGGGGGCGCGACCGCGTCCCCTATTTACCGCCCCTGAAAGAGGCCCATAAGTATGGCCCTGATGTGAGTACATTTGTGAACATATAGCTCTGTTCAGAACACTTAATGAGGGGTAGAGAATTTTTGCAATAATGAATATTTTTTTATTCAGTTGAACGAAAAAGATTAAAAAAGTGTAGAATAGAATAACATAAATGCTACGTAAATCTTTTAATTATAGCTTTAGGAACTAAAACGTCTAAAACTTAGTTTTCTGATATTTACTATATGAAACAGAACTTTAAAACCTTGTTTTCTCAGAAATTGAATTCTTAATAAATTCACTGTTTAAACTGATATAACTTGAAAGAAATATTTGAGCTATAACTATTAAATTTGAGACATAAATTGTCTACAATGATAGCTTCAATTTGTCTTCAGGATTTGTACATAAAATTGTAAATTTTAAATTTAAGGTGTTTGATTTATAAGTCAATCATATAAAGAGAATTTTTCATCAAAACACTTTTTATCCTGTCAGCACATCAAAAAAATCTGATGTGGGCAACACATGACTTTCCTTATATAATGTAATGAATTTTATACTTTTACAGTAAAAAAATAGATTTTTCTTATAGTAGATACTAATATTCTGATTAGATATTGAATTTTCGACAATTAGTCGTCATTTTCATTGATTTAGCGTCATATTTATCCATTTGGCGAGATTTTCGTTAATTTGGCAACATTAAAAAAAAGTCGCCAAGTTGGCGACATTCCGCCAAATTCGTCGCCAAAATCTCGCCAAGCGTTATGCACTAAGAAATAAGTTATTCTTACAGCAGATAAATGACTATTGGCATTCAAATACAAAAGTATTATTCAAAGTATCTTTTTTCATGAATGGAACGAGCTAGATCCACGAGAATGATGTCACTCAATTTATCGCATGGTATTACATATGAAAAGTGAACATGTTTCTCAAGAGGAAATATTTTTTTTTTATTTTATATGACTTTTTGATAATTTTTTTAAAAAATGTACAAGATCTCGAGAACGGTTCGTGTTAGCGTTCTAAAATTTATGTCAATCGTTTTCTAATAAAAAATTACATAAGAAATGTCTATTTGCGTAACTTTATTAGTGGTTTTGATTTTTTAACGATTTTTTCAAAATTTCATTCGAAAATTTAGGGGGGTTCTGAACATTCGATTGCGTATAAAAACAATAGGCTTCCAGTGTTTACGGATTGTGATTTTTGTACCAAATTTGATTCGAATCGGTCCATTCGTTCGTCAGTTATCGTCTCCACAGACTCACTGACACACACACACACACATACATACTTTCACACACACACACACACACACACACACACACAGACAGACATCACTTCAAAAATGTTTGATTCGTGATCAGGGATGCTTGAAACGTGCTCTCCCGTCGAAAACTCGATTTCGAATTTTCGACCCCGTCACAATACTTTCCTTATACATTATGTATTTAAGGAAAGTAATAGCTTGAAGACAAATTAAAGATCAGAATTTTCTTCATTAAAGAACATTTTTATTTTGTAAATAAAGTGTGTGAATTCATAATTATATCAAATTTAAAGACTTTTAAATTGTTTTTGTTTTTAATTTGTTCGACAATATTTTAATTCTTTTTATTTATTTTACATATCACATTTACACCCCTCAAAAAAAGAAAAAAAAACATTTGTGCAAAATTTTTTGAATAAAACTGTTTATAAATAAGACAAATGAAATTTTCTGCCCGATTCAAAAATTTACATTATCATTGCAAAACCTATTTCTCAGGATCGGCTGGCTCTATGTAGCTTCGATGATGACTGATATGAATTCAGCATCAAAGTTCCGGAGCGGATAGGGGAAGGGGGGTACTAAAAATTTCTAACTTCGGGTCTTTTTCAACTTTCGGTTCAAAAAAATTTCTTGAAACGATCGTTTCTCAGGATAAGTTATAGATAGAGCTTAGATACTGTCTAATATGGATTTAGCATAGCACTTTGAAGGGGATTAGGGGATTCACTAAAGATAACCTTTTTCGGTTTTGAAGATGTTGCTTCCGAATATTGGCATTATTGTGGGAGGGAGGGGGATGTACAAAAGAGTATAAAATATTTAATATTTCCGTCGAAAATAAAATGTACTTACTACGTGGCATCATGAAAGCGCTTTCACAAACTTCTATCTTTATCTTTTCATACATATTCCTGGCTTTACTCTTCTGGTTTCCATGTTCATTTTTATAATTTTGTTCTAGTCATTCTCCGCCCTCTTGCTAGATGATAATACAGCTGTTGTATTCAGTATTTCTTTCAGGACTTTTTGACCGGGGGGGAGGAGCAATAAAAGTTAAGGGGAAGTAAGTTTTCTATTTGCCCTATATAAATATGTCTAAATACTGTCACATAAATAGAAACTAGGTTAGCATAAAATGTCTCCGGGGGCGGAGAGGGCGAATAATTGCCTCCGGGGGTCACGAAGCTCTCCTCATATGTATGCCTGAAAGAAACACTGGTTGTATTTTAGCAATCGCTACCACTGGGAAAGCTTAGTTGGAGTGTAACTATTGGCGTACTTGAACTGAACACAACCCGTAACGCGTTTTCAAAAACGAGTGTGTTTTTAACATCTTATTTCCGCAGCATTTTACGCCGTGATCTAATTTATTTAATGTTAAAAATACCACACTGGACAAAAAGTATTTGCTACAGTTTCGAAATAAAAGCTATAGAATTTGAAAAGACAGAAAAAGTCGATTTTTTTTTTCTAAATATCTTTATAAAAGTCAAAGTTTGCGGCTTGTACAAAAGAGCGCGCATTCAAAGATGCGGCCAGTGTTCCATTTTATATCCTCCTCCAAGGTAAGGGCACTTGACCTGTTCAGCGTGCAGAACAAAAGGGTTTTGGGTCTTCCCTTTTGTGCCGTTCCCAGATCACGTGACATCGAACCATTCATTATTTTGAAGTCAGAAGACTTTTTTTTTTTTTTTTTCGTTCATGAGATGTGACAAGAAATTTTTTCGATGGTTCAGGTAACAAAACGGGCATGTGTGCTTTGGAAATGAAATGCAATGCACACGAAAAGAAATACAAAATGATTAAAAGAACGTTTCATCTTAATTAAACATAAGAAAATGCTTTAAGAAAGATTTTTACCTTTCCATGCCGTAATGCCTAATTTAGAATTTTAGGGTTCCATAATATTAAATTTTAGGAAAGCGGCATTCTTCCGTTGCCAATGTGTCATGTTCGAATCCGTAGCTGGTGAGCCAAGCGTATATTATACTTGACATGACAAAATTCAATTTTCATGGGCCTGTATCTCAGTCCTAAAAAATACTGAAAATTTTATTCTTTTTTCTCCGTAATAAGCTTATAAGGCTGAGAACAACGAAACAAAGAAATTACAATCAGCTCGGTAGCATCCGAGAATAAATAACTTTTAAATGGCACTTTTTACAATTGTCATTCGGTTTATCATTGCTCCAGTATTATTGACTGACCTGCAGCCTAAACTACTGAAACAATTTTAATGAATAATGGATCGTTTTATGTGTTCTGGCGGCGGGAACTTCTTTTCAAAATCTTGAAGATAAATTTAATCCAGAATGTAAAAAATCGAAAAAGTATGAATAAATGATGCTTAGCAGTACAGTGTATTTTGAAATGCCTGCCATGTCATTGTTACACAATCGTGTTGCCCACCAAGAACAAGAAAACAAGATCATCTCTCCTAAAAGTAGGGAAATCTCAAGCTGGTTTGCGCCAAGCCCCCGCACGACCAAAGCTGTACTTTTCAGGTCCTTGGTACCAGGGGCGGCATTTCAGCATTCCATTTGGGGGTGCGAGATTTGTATGTATAAAAATTCACAATACGGAATAAATAAAATGTTTGTTAATAGGGGGGGGGGATCACAAAATTGAATTGATGTTGAGAAAAATAATTGTTGTTAACATAATTTTGTACATAATTGTGTTAACATAATTGATGTTAACATAATTTTTCTAAATACAAATATCTATATTTATTTACCTTATATTGAAGTTTTAAACGCCGGTTCTTAGAGTTTGGAAGAAGAAAAAATTTTATTACAATATCATCGTAATCCAGTGGTATATCTTGTTCTATAGCTAAAACAGCTAAAAATGAAAGTCTTTCTTGTACCATTGTACTGCGAAAATAATTTTTCAACCTCCTGAGACACGAAAAAGACCTTTCACAACTAGCTGAGCTGAATGGCACAGTCAAAAACAATTCAACTAATAATGTTATGACAGGAAGCACATTTTTTAAATTCCGCTCTTTAAAATAATCCAGTCGACTTTTAAAATTGGGTTGGTCTATGTTTTCATTTTTCACCATTAAAAATAAAACCAGTCGCAATTCACACAGCAATTCCTCTTTCTGGAAGTCATATACTTTGCATATGTTTAATACGTTTTCTTTTTCTTTTTCGACATCTGATCCGGATAATACTGAACTAAGGGCAAACAAAACAGATATATTGTTCTCATTAAATCTTGTCTCAATTTCATTAGATACTGAATCTGTGATTTCATATTGAATATTGATTCTGTAATATGATTTAACATCATCATGGGGATTTTTCTCACCGCCTCCGAATTTGCTTGGAACTTTTTACGCAATTTCAGTTTTGGTCCAGAATAAGAATTTTTTTAGCAAAGTTCTGTCACAAAACTCTACACTTGATTGAAATAGGCATCAGTGCGAAAAGAACTAACAGTTTCAATGGTAGCTAAAGCAAAAGCTTGCACAGTCTAAAAATTAAGATCAGATGACTGAAGATGCGTTGAGAGAATATTGTATTGATCAAAAACACTGTTCAATACAAACAAAGTGAACAAAAATTCGAGCGATGTCATGGATGTTAAAAGGGCTTCGGCTCTTCCACCATTGGTAGAATCGTTTTCAGATAATTCTTCCAGTGTTAAAATCACCACTTCAAAATTATCAAGTAGTGCTGTTATGGCTTTAACTCTGGAAGACCACCTCGTATCACTTAGTGATTGTAGAGTTGAAGAGCCTCCAGAAAAGTATTTGTTGATGAACGAATCTTTTCGAAAATAGCATGTGTTTTACATGATGTTTCTGTGAAAGAATATAATAAATTGAGCTGCTGAAATGCATTTCTAGCAGGAGGAATGAATGAGCTTGCGCTAACTACACCTAAATTTAAAATATGTGCATAACAATTGATATAAATTGCCAATGAATTTCCCAGTGAAAATCGTACAGCCACTCCACTGTAAGGATCTCTCATATTGCTTGCACCATCATAAAATTGAGCTCGTAAGTCTTTAATATTTATACCAAATGATGTTTCTATGAAAATATGTAATACATTGAGCTGCTGAAATACATTTCTAGCAGAAGGATTGGATGAGCATGCTCTAACTACACATACATTTAATCAGACACTTGAAATTTTCAAGTGAAAAGGATAACATCATACCCAATCTTTTCAAATTGAAAAAGGATTCGTTCCAACCGGAAGTGAAAACTTCACTGTGATTGTTGGTTCTTTTGAAGCACCATAGAGTGAGAAAACTGACCAGTGGCACAGTCGATAAAAAAGGGAGAAGCCGATTGACGACCAGAAGAAATTTGGGGGCGCGACCGCGCCCCCTCGCGCCCCCTATTTGCCGCCCCTGCTTGGTACCCTGTTGAAGGATCCGTACTCCTCTTTAAATCAGCAACCGAGGCTGTACTTTCAGGTCAGGAATCCTTCAACATTGTACACCTAGACCTGAAAGCTTTGATCCTGCAGGAACTTGACACAAACCATTTTTGGAATTCACAACTTATTGTTTAAAGAGGTCCTTGTTTCGTGCACTTGTCGAGTTTTTTTTTTTTTTCCCCCAACCATGAAACATAGTTTTATATACAGTTTTATATACAGAGATTAATATATTTACAGGACACTTCTCACAAAAATACAGAAATATACGAGTATAATATTGAAACAACTATATCTAGTATTTTTATAAATGAATTATTTTAGAAACCGTTTTTTTTACTTATTTTTTTAAATGCGAAATATCTTAAAGCGAGCGGTGTAACAAATATAAAAATAAAAGTTGCTGGTGAAACGCAAGTATGTAACAGAAAACCATTGTTTTAATTTGAAGTTCTGGGTCGCTTGACCTTAGCGATGAATACCCAACTTGGTAACTTTTGGCGAGTTCGAGAAACATCCGGAATTGTGCAGATTGACTAAGAACTTCATGAATTATGTGCATTTTCCAGAACTTTCGTCAGAGGGCATGATATACAGGGTGTCCCAAAAACATTGACCTCGGCTTATATTCCTTAAATATTGATCTTAGACATATATAATAAATTACAAATAAAATATAAAAATTTAAATTTTGTATTTCTTAAAATGTAATTCCCTTGAAAATTTTAATGGATTTCATAAAATTCTGTACCTTTTTTTACGCAACTTTGTAATTTATTATATATGTCTAAGATCAATTTTTAAGGAATAAAAGCCGAGGTCAATGTTTTTGGAACACCCTGTATAAGATCACAATCGTTCAGTTGGGCTGTTGACGTGATACGAGTAAAAGTGTTTTCCGAACTCAATTCAGAACCCAATATGGAATTTTTCATTGGATTATATATACCGTTTAAGATGTATTTCAAAACAAAACTGGTTGAAAATTGTAAAGAGATTCAACTGTAATTCTTCAACATATATGCATGGATATACATCAGCGTTATACGTCAGTAGGCGCTTATCGTTTGCCCTGGAAGTACGCTTGCCATTGGAGTGTCAGCAAATGTTAGAGTCAAACGTTTTATCGTCGAACACTTACTTTGTTGTTTACGGTCTGATTCCGACGAAATAAACTGCATTCTATTAATATACCAGAATTATATAATTAAAAGAAATTACAAATATTATTTTAAAAATACATTCTTTAAATATTTCCCTAGGCACCTTAAACCATTGCCACACACGACACGCATCAACCAATTCTCATTCGAAATATGCGAAAGAATTGATGTTTTACATCAATCTATAACGAGTAACAGATTACTCATTATTCTTACTTTCCTTATATACAATAATGTATAAGGAAAGTATTGTGACGGGGTCCAAAATTCGAATTCGAGTTTTCGACGGGAGAGCACGTTTCAAGCATCCCTGATCACGAATCAGACATTTTTAAGGTGATGTGTGTGTGTGTGTGTGTGTCAGTGAGTCTGTGGAGACGATATCTCACGAGCAGATAGCAGCGATTCCAATGAAATTTGGTACAAAAATCATAATCCTTGAATACTGGAAGTCTGTTTTTAAACGCAATCGAATGTTCAGAACCACCCTAAATTTTCGAGTGAAATTTTGAAAAAATCATCAAAAAATCAAAACCTTTAATAAAGTTACACAAATAGCCATTTTTTATGCAATTTTCCTTAGAAAACGATTGACATAAACTTTAGAAAGCTAGCATGAACAGTTCTCGAGATATTGCACATTTTTTAAATAAATTTATCAAAAAATCCCATAAATTAAAAAAAATATATTAACTGTTGAGAAATATGTTCACTTTTCATATGTAATATCATGCGATAAATTTGGTGTCATCATTCTCGTGGATCTAGCTCGTTCCATTCATGAGAAAAGATACTTTGAGTAATACTTTTATATTTGAACGCCAATATTTATTTATCTGCTATAAGAATAACTTATTTCTCCGTCCATAACGCTTGGCGAGATTTTGGCGCCGAATTTGGCGGAATGTCGCCCATTTTTAATGTTGCCAAATTAAGGAAAATCTCGCAAAATGGATAAAAAATGACACTAAATCAATGAAAATGAAGGCTAATTGACAAAAATTCAATATCTTGGAAAGAATATAAATATTTACTATAAGAAAAACCTATTTTTTTATTGTAAAAGTAGTAAATTCACTGCATTATATAAGGAAAGTCATGTGTTGCCTACACCAGATTTTTTTTATTGTAAATTTTAGCTACAAAAATACAAATGTTTAAAATACTACTTTAAACTTAATTTCAAGTTCAAAGTTTGCACAAGTTCATGTTTTAATCCATTTGGATAAGACTCAAGGGCCTATATGCCGGACAGGATTTGAGTTCTATATTTGAAAATGCCTTCAGGTACGATCCGAGTTCGGACCCTGATTCTGCTGACTGCGTAAAAGTCAGAAAAGTCCATGCAGACCTCATCTACCGTTCCATTTGTATATACGTATTCAAGGGAAGAGAACTTGACCTGTGCACAGTGCGGAACAAAAGTGTTAGGGCCCTCCCTTCTGGGCCGTTCTAGCATCCCGTGACATCAAACCATTCTTTATGTTGTTGGCACGTTTCTTAATTCATCTTTTATATATGATGAGGAAACATTTTGATGGGTCAGGAAATAAAGTAGATAAGAATGTTTTAGAAGTGAGCTACGCACGAACAGAAATATTAGAAAGTGTCATCTTGCGTTAGTTCGAGAAGATATTACAAAAACAACTTTCAAATACCTGAAATGATAAGCTCCGCGCGGTTTTATTTTATATTTACATATTCGTTTCGTTCAGATCAATTTTTAACAGAAATAAATGGAAGGCTTTGTGATTGTTTTTCTTTCTTTTGACCCAAACCGTTCAACCTACTTGAAGGTAACTGTTAGAACGGCCCAGAAAGTACCACCCACCTATTGACGAATTCTTGGCGTCAAAACCCAAAAGTATTATCAAAAGTAGCTTTTCTAGTGAATGGATCGAACTAGATCCACGAGAGTGATTTTAACCAATTTGTTGCATAATATTGGGGCTGGGATGTTAATCTATTTGATAACATTTGCTACTTCTATATTTCTATGCTATTTTATTAAATTATGTGAAAAACGTACAATATCTCAAGAACGGTTCATGCTAGCGTTCTAAAAAGTTGGCCATACGTATTTCACTAAAATAAATTACATTTAAGATAATTATTTATTTACAATATTAAAGCTTTTGATTTTTAATAATCTTTTTTTTTCAAAAATTCATTCGAAAATTGGGTGGTCTGCAAAACATTCGATTGCGTTTAAAATCCATAGGTTTCCAGGATTCGCCTATTGCAATAATCATACCAAATGACGCTCAAAACGTGCTATTTAAATGTTACATACCGTACCTACAGACCCAAGGGCACACTCACAAACTACCATACATACACAAATGAACAGCACTTTAAAAACGTTCGAAACGAGTTCAGGTATGCTTAAAACGTATTCTGTCGAAAACTTGAATTTTCGTCTCGAATTTTCGACCTAATAACGCATTCCCTATACATTATACTATACATGTACGGAAAGTAAAAATTAGCTTTTCAACATTGATTAACATCTATTTAACACGTCTACAACTTTTACACAATTAATTTTAATTTTTAAATAAAGTTCTGGTAAATTAAATACCTAAATCTTCTTTTAATACTAGGTCTTCCCGAATTTGTCTTATATAAATTTTTGTGCATATAAAGCTTTTTTAAATTGTATCTGATTTATTTCAGCAAAAATTTTCGCCGCAGTCTTCGTGAGTACTAAATACTCTTTTAAATGCCAGTATGAAAGTCTGTGAATGTAAATAAAACTACAAAATTTGTACATAAATTATTATTTTTTTTAACATTGATATAAATATTGGGTTAAAAGATAACGCTTACTAGCTACCAGCCAAAGGGAAAAATTTTAATTCAATGTTTGAATTAAAACCTATGGGTGGTGTGAAAGCAGACAAATTTATCAAAATTACAATTTTTTTTGTTAAAACATTAATTAGTTAAAACATTAGCTAGTTTATTTACTTAAAGAGTGAAAGAATGAGTCTTTTTTTTCATATTTTTTCTTTCTCATACTATGTAATATGATAGGGAAAGTATTGTTTTCACGAAAATTTTCGAACTCAAGATTTCGATGCCAATACATGTTTTAAAACCTCATGAACACGTTTTAACTGTTTTTGGAGTATTGTCCGTCCGTCTGATGTCTGTTGTCGATTTATTGTGTACACTATAGCAGACACAAATAATAATAGATTTTCACAAAACTTTATTACTCAAAACTTCTTTTTGTTATCAAAAAATCTAGAACTAGATAGAATATTTATAAATTCGAGCGAAAACTTTGAAATTTATTTGAAGTTTCATATTTTTTACGTGGCAGCATAAGATAAAATTTCACATAATCGTGTATAAAAGGGTTTATTTATGGTTTAATGGTCCTGAGACTCTATAGTTTCAATCATTCTTGTGAATATCAGTCGCGATACAATGTTAGTGTTCGTGACGTCAGTAGCACCCCGGGGGGTACATTGTCAAGTATGGTATCAATTGTTTTCAAGCACTTTAAAGTGAAGGGTAACACGCTATAATTGTGATCATTTGGACCCATAATACTGATTTTTCAAAAATTTTCTTGTGAAATTTGAAAAAAAATCTGATGTGAGCAGCACATGACTTTCCCTGCAGACTTATATCCACGTTCTCTTTATTTAATTAAATTTAATTCACTTTTAATCCAATTTTTGTTCTCATTTGATAACTGGACTTATTTTCAAAGGTGGCGTAGAGAAAATACGAAAAAACTAAAATATCTCGAGAACGGCTAGCCCTAGTGTAATGGGGTTGGCCTTATTCTTTTCTTCGTTAAAAATTGCGTATTACACAAGCATTTAACGGATATATTTGAGCATACGCAGCTTTTAATTCTAGATTTTGGCGATTTTTGTGGGCCATTTTGCAAAAAAAGGCAGGTTATTTTTTTCCGAATCGTACTAAAATCTAATCAGCACCAGGGTGACCCACAAGTGGCTTATCTACCGAATTTTGTGAAATTCGGTCGATTAGTTTTTCAGCTAGAGTGAATACAAGCTTTTGTGGGCCATTTCGCAAATAAAAAAAGGCGGGTTCCTTTATCCCGCATCGTACCAAAACTAATCAGCATCAGATTCGCCCACAAGTGACTTACCTACCAAATTTTATGAAATTATGTCCATTAGTTTTTTAGTTAGAGTGGATACAAAATCTGCACAGACAGACAGACAGACACAAACACACACACACACACACACGTCACGCTAAAAATAGTTTTTTCGTATTCTAGAGGTCTCGAAACGTGTAGATCCGTCGAAAACTCGAGCTGCGATTTTCGGCATGATTCCAATACTTTCCCTATACATTACCATGTATTGCAGGGAAAGTAAAAAAGCTACAAAAATATATTTTGGTACTAGGAAGTCCATTTGAACCACATTCCAGCTAATATTTTATTGTACACGCATGCCAAATCTCTTAACTCATTTAATAATATTGATTAGTCTTACGGATAACATACGGATCACAGCCTTTTGCTTCCTCCCCCCCAAGGAAAAATAACATTCACAGGCAACCATTGTTATTATTTGAAGTTCGAATTGCCTGACCTTGGCGACACATTTGGGAAACATCGTCAACGAGTCTTTTGGCGAGTTCTGGAAACTTCTCGAATTTTGTAATTTGGTTAATAATTTCCCCAAGTCACGTGAATTTTTCTAGAAATTTCCACAGAGGGAATATTAAGTTAGTCATTGTTCAGTTAGCGACAGTTGGCATGAAACGAGTAAATACGTCAGTGTTTTGAGAATATACAGTCTATGTGGTGAATGAATCGAGCATTTAATTGCTGTTTAATTGTACAACTTAGCGGAGGAGAGTTTTTCGGTACTTGTGTGTTTTACCGACCCTCGTTGGCGAACTTTAAAATATGACGCCATTTCGGCGCGATTTCGTTCTCTCGATCTGAAAGTACGTGGTTGCCAGAAGAATGTTACGGAACAAAATACATTAAATGACAAAACACAAGTCATTGGAAATACAAGTTCAAATACATTAATTGTATAACAATATTTACTCATTTCAATATACAGTGCGGCCATGGAGCAATCTTACAATTTCACAAATCTTTAGCTTACTCTCTCTTAAAATATAATTCGGAGGCTTCTGTTTATTT
The DNA here is from genome assembly GCA_951213105.1 of Amaurobius ferox. Classification (NCBI taxonomy): domain Eukaryota; kingdom Metazoa; phylum Arthropoda; class Arachnida; order Araneae; family Amaurobiidae; genus Amaurobius; species Amaurobius ferox. The sequence goes on from OX578145.1 coordinate 127,869,971, forward strand.
GTCAATGATTTGAATTCAAAAAATCCTTTATCTACTCTTTATTGTTTTAAATTTCAAAAATAGTTTGTTTATTTTTCGAAAATTTAATTAAAAAAAAAACCCTGAGTTTACTTTTTTGATAAATTTAATTTTAAACGGCATTGTTTATTTACAAAAATTTAAATTTTAAAGAGTTATTGTTTATTTTTGTTAATTAGCATTTGAAAAACCCTTGTGTACATTCACTAAACTGAATTTCTAAAATTCGTTGTTTATTGTTTGGTAATTTGTATTTTTAAAAAATTGTTTATTTTTCCATAACTTAAATATTGAAACTTCTCTTTACATTTCAATAGCTTAAATTTCAAAAGACTTTTTATACTTTTGAATAGTTAAATTTGAAAAACCCATTATTTCCTTTCAATAATTTAAATTTAAAAACTTTTGTTTACATTTCAAATCTTTATTATGAAGAAAGTGCCTTTCTTGAACCATGTAACTTCCCGTAGAGTATGATATATTGCTGCAAATATTTGGAGGCCAGTAAATTGAACATTTTAAAAATCACAAGAACCCGCCAAAAAGGGGCGTTCCCAAAAATGAGGAAGACACTCCCGAGCTAAATTGCAAACGGATTTTATGCCGGCTACGTGGAAGGACTGAAATTGTCAGTTCCCAAAGAAGTTGGCGATAAATATAAAGCTTTCTAGCTGCTATTGCAGTTAACGGTTATTTCATGCTGATAAACTCATAATAAGCTTGAAACCGGTTCATGGATACTGCTATCTGCAATGATACCTTCCTTAACTTACACATGTACCGTGTTGATGTAAATAACATTTATGGCTAGGGTATCTCTGGCTGAAAACGGAGCGTTACAAAAAATGTAAACATTTTGAACGATTATATCGCCAACCCGTTAACGATTCTATCGCCAACAGTTAAAAATGTAAACAATTATTCCTTTCACTATCGGAAATAGGGTAGCAATTGTGAATATACTTTTTTTTTTCAAAAAAACTGAAATGTTCTTGTGTGAGCGAGCTTTTGCTTCACTGCTTACTTTCACGCCAACCCGTTAACGATTATATCGCCAAAAGTTAAAAATGTAAACAATTATTCCTTTCACTGTCGGAAATAGGGTAGCATTTATGAATATACTTTTTTTTTCTTTCGAAAAAACCTGAAATGTTCTTGTGTGAGCGAGCTTTTGCTTCACTCTGTTTACTTTCACGCCAACCAGTTAACGATTAAATCGCCAAAAGTTAAAAATGTAAACAATTATTTCTTTTACTATCAGAAATAGGATAGCATTTATGAATATACTTTTTTTTTCGAAAAAACTGAAATGTTCTTGTGTGAGCGAGCTTTTGCTTCACTCTGTTTACTTTCAGGCCAACCCATTAACGATTGTATCGCCAAAAGTTAAAAATGTAAACAATTATTCCTTTCACTATCGGAAATAGGGTAGCATTTATTAATATACTTTTTTTTTTCGAAAAAACTGAAATGTTCTTGTGTGAGCGAGCTTTTACTTCACTCTACTTACTTTCACTGGGATAATCTTTTAAACTATAAAATATAGGTATAAACAGTAAGCGACAAAAATGTTTAGTAGAAAGTAGAGTTATAATATTTTTTAAAAAGCTGTTATAGTTTTCAAGGAATCGTCCGGTCAATTTGAAGGAGAGTGAATATTTTCTTTTTTTAAAAATTCTTATTTCCAAAACTTGAAGTTCTAGCCACAAACTATAAAAAACATTCTGTAGCCCTGTAAAAGCCCTAAAATGATCTATAATTGGATTTCAAATCGAGTTCTCAGGTTTAGAGCTGCAGTTTTTATAATTTTGATATTTTAATGTTATTGTTATTACCTGTTAAAATTTTTTCAATGGGAGGGAAAGCTGTAACGTTTAAATGTCACAAGTGTTGCAGTTGAAGGTGTTTTCTCCTTGGTGAAATACTGGTGCACAAACGCGATATCTATTTAATGATTGATGAGGTGTGAAAAGAAGAAATAGAAATATGAAATTCTATTACATATTTATGTACCGCTGAGCAAATTTAGAGATTCACCTAAATCTTAACTCTCGTCGGAGATATTGTAACAGTTAGTAAAGCAAGCAAATTAGTAAAATAATCTTAAATTTGGCGTGAATTCTGTGGTCGGGATATTCAGTTAAAATAGGATCTATGAACAGTCTAGGAAATTCTATGAACAGTCTGCAAGTAATTTGTAGCTGTTTGAAATTCCTATACAGGTACAGAATTGGATTCGGATCATGTTCTTAGTTTTTAAAATTTTTATAGTTATAAATTCGATTTCTTTATTTTGAACTTTTTGAAAGCGTCTAAAGAAGACATTCCACCAACAAATAAAGCTGACATTCCACCTACAAAGAAAGATGACATTCCACCCACAAAGATGACATTCCACCTACAAAGAAAGATGACATTCCACCTACAAAGAAAGATGACATTCCACCTACAAAGAAAGATGACATTCCACCTACAAAGAAAGATGACATTCCACCTACAAAGAAAGATGACATTCCACCTACAAAGAAAGAAGACATTCCAGCAGAACCATTTTCATGGAGCCATTACAAATTTTTCTTCCATGCTTCTTTATAGTCAGGCTAGCTTTTCCGCAAATATAGTATGATTTATAACAGAAACCAATACTCACATTTTTCTGATAGAAATGTCAAGGAACTTTAAATTCAGACTTACCTATAAAAAAGAACACTGAGTTAGTACTTTGTACCATATAATTACTATCAAATTTGTTATCACTTTAAAACAATACATAACTTTCCTAGCAAACTACCAAATTTTGATTTTGTAATAAAATTTAAAAACAATCAGTCTTTTTACTGGATTTAACATCTTTAACATTTATTTTTAATCTTTCATTTTTATTGGCAACTGAAACAAATGCTGCTAATTTTATAGCCATCATTTTATGCACAGAATTTGATATGAAAAATCGTTCTCGAGATATTGTAAGTAAAAACAATAATTCGCGAACGGCTCCTGATATGTCCCAGAGATGGAGTTCAATCGATTTCTGATAAAAATTACATATAAGACGTTTACTCATTTGATAGCAGTTGGTTTTGGAATTTCAAATGACATCGGAAAAATCACTATTCGATTAGTACAACTTGTCTCTATTATTTTTACGATTTTCAAAAATTTATTTTTGAAAAATATGAAGCTCTTCCCCTGTATCTAATGTGTTAAAAATCAATACATTTCTTGTGTTTAAGAATGTCACCTTATAGTACTAAATATTAAGAAATTAAGTCATCATATTTTCCTTTCTCTCTCTTCCCCTCTCTCATACACACTCACATTTATTAGACGATATTCTGATTAGACGTCACTGTAAATATTGTTTTTTCGTGTTCTACAATGCCCGAAACGTGTAAATCAGTCAAAAGTTCTGATTTTAGGCACAATTCAAATACTTTTTCGATACACTACTATACATTATAGAGAAAGTAAAAATTAAGGGGATATCCCAAACGATTCTATACTTAAAAATCTGATGTGGGCAACATATGACTTTCCTTATATAATGTAATGAATTTACTACTTTTACAGTAAAAAAATAGATTTTTCTTATAGTAGATACTAATATTCTTTCCAAGATATTGAATTTCCGACAATTAGTCGTCATTTTCATTGATTTAGCGTCATTTTTATCCATTTGGAGAGATTTTCGTTAATTTGGCAACATTTCAAAAAGTCGCCAAGTTGGCGACATTCCGCCAAATTCGTCGCCAAAATATCGCCAAGCGTAATGGACGAAGAAATAAGTTGTTCTTACAGCAAATAAATGACTATTGGCGTTCAAATACAAAAGTATTACTCAAAGTATCTTTTTTCATGAATGGAACGAGCTCGATCCACGAGAATGATGTCATCCAATTTATCGCATGGTATTACATATGAAAAGTGAACATGTTTCTCAATAGGAATTTTTGTTTTCATTTTATATGACTTTTTAAGAATTTTTTTGAAAAATGTACAATATCTCGAGAACGGTTCATGTTAGCGTTCTAAAATTTATGTCACTTGTTTTCTAATGAAAAATTTCATAAGAAATGTCTATTTGCGCAACTTTATTAGTGGTTTTGATTTTTTGACGATTTTTTCAAAATTTTATTCGAAAATTTAGGGGGGTTCAGAACATTCGATTACGTATAAAAACAATAGGCTTCCAGTGTATACGGATTGTGATTTTTGTACCAAATTTGGTTCCAATCGGTCCATTCGTTCGTCAGTTATCATCTCCACAGACTCACTGACACACACATACTTTCACACACAGACATCACTTCAAAAATGTTTGATTCGTGATCAGGGATGCTTGAAACGTGCTCTCCCGTCGAAAACTCGATTTCGAATTTTCGACCCCGTCACAATACTTCCTTATACATTATGTATATAAGGAAAGTAAAAATACCAAAAATAAAACTATTAGACATAGAAAAACTAACATTTTCATTTATACAACAAAACCCTTTTAAGATTTCGTTCCTAAATACTACAAAAATCTAGATATTTCTTTTTATCTCGGCGGACCTTTATAACAAAAGATCTTGACCTATCAGAGCTTAGTAATCTCGTGACCAGCGCCTTCCCCTACTTTTGGGATCATCATTTTTCATCAGGGGACATTTTTCTCCTGTCTTTTCCCGGATGTCTTTATCAGCGACATGGCGAAGAAAGTTACGCGTAGAATGTCAATAAGGTTATATAAAGTTAAGATACTGAGCGTGATTAACTCCGGACTTTTCTTGGTCATTTTTCGGCTCCACTGGACAGCAGTTTTGTTCGAGGTGAGATGAGGTTCACAAAGAATAGAAAATATACACTCTTCAGTTCATGCACGGAACGACTTTAAAAATCTTAAGTGTGAGTTTCATCTCGATTTTTCCAAATATTTATATTCGTATGGATTAGATCCACTTGTATAATAACAAGTTCAGAACAGAAGAACATATACAGGGTCTTTCAAAAATCGGCATAAACTTTAAAAATTCATTAAAAATCGAAAAATCATGGCATTGAGGTACGGTTTGTACCATGAGTATTGCTAGAACTTTTTTTTTTTTTTTTACGTGAAAATATTTTGTACTTTTAAAAATCACCTATAGGTGGCGCTGAACGCATTGGAAAGACAAAACAACTTACTGTACGCGTCAAATCGTGTGACAAGCCTAAGTAACCCTGAAAAGGTGATAGGACCTTTTCCTTTCTTAAGATTTTTCCTAAATCGGAATTTTCACAAGGCATCTGATGCTGATTCTCCGTTCATGTAATATAGCTTCACTAACAAGGCTTTCTGGATCAAAGTTAACATTCTCGCAAAAACTTCTTCTTTGCACACTGTTTACTAATGAATCAAATAAAGAATCTACAGAGCACTACAACACTTTTATAACAGCCTCATTTGCATACTTCTGGAAGATGTATTCGGGTAAGCGCCATCTATAGGTGATTTTTTAAACTACAAAATTTTTTCACGTCAAAAAAAAAAAAAAAAAAACCCCATCCTGGCAATACTTATGGTACAAACCGTACCTCAATGTGGTGATTTTTCGATTTTTAATGAATTTTTAAAATTTATACGGACTTTTGAAAGACCCTGTATATTTTCATGGGCTTTTGTTATTTTTTAGACATTTTTATTTTAAGTTGACAGCCAATCAATCACACAGATAGTTGAATTGTATCTATTCAGCTGTATTTCTGTTGATATACAGAATTTCAGAATTCCTAGTTGTTGATATAGAGTTCCTAGGAATTCTACAGAGTACCTAATTAGGCTACAGAGCTCCTAGTTAGATTAAAGAGTTCCTAAGCATTAAGCATCCAATAACATGGCAAGGAAAGATTAATGAGTGTAAGTCTATCTATGGTCTATAACAGGGATTCTCAAGCACTTGAAGGGGTCCTCCGACAAGAAAGTGCTCGACTAGTCATCCCTTCACCACCTTCTAATCAAGAAAGTGCAATACTGATCATCTATCTCTTCCCCAACCTGAAGTTAGTATTCAGCCCTTCACAACCTTCGAAGACAGAAAGTGCTCGATTGGTCATCTCTTCATCATCCTAGAAGCAACAATATATATGCTAGTGGTCATCTCTTCACCTTTATAGAAGCAAAAACATACAGGGTGTCCAGTGCTATCGGTGCCCTATGGCAATTTCCTCAACCGTTAGTCACAGAGATATACTTCCAATTGCAAAAATATTTTAAATTTTAAAATCTATTATATTAGAAACAGTTTAAATCAATAAATACATTTCTGAAAGAAATACGAAATATAAATTTTTATACGGCCCCCGGTCCTACCAATTATATTTAGGAGAATCATCCTCATACAATTTCATACAAAATAAAAAAAATATTCCTTTTACGACCAAAATTCACCGAGTTATGAAGCATTAAACTTTATGACTTAAGTCGCTTTTCCACGCATAAAAATGTCCAGTTTCAGGCAACCAACCAATCAGGGACCGTAATTGACTATTTATCCAGGCAACCAACCAATTAGAGACCGTATTGACTATTTCTCATCACTAAAAATGCTCCAATTTTAAACAGCTATAAGTCGGTCAATTTTGGTCGTAAAAGGATGATTTTCTTTTTATTTTGCATAAAATTGTATGACGATGATTTTTCTAAATATAATTGATAGGACCGGGGGACTGTATAAAAATTTATATTTCGTATTCCTTTCAGAAATGCATTTATTGATTTAAACTCTTTCTAAGATAATAGATTTAAATCATTTTACAGAACCAGGCGTGTTATTTTTTCTATAACGTCATTTGAATTAATTTCAGTTGTTTTCGATGAAGTTTTCAAATATAATAAATTATCGTAGTATTATGATAATTTTAAAACTATTACCGAGGAATGTATAACATTTTAGAGATATTTAAACCAGGCAATTTATATTTCAATGCCGTCATTTGAATGAAGTTCATTTTTTTCGATGAAAGTTTAAGTTTTCAAATATAATAAATTAATGCAGTATTGTGATAAGTTTCAAAATATTACCGAGGAATGTATTGCATTTTAGACTTGTTTAAATAAAATTGCATTGAAGTTGGAAAGTGTTTCATAATCAATGCTTTAAGCATGATTGATCTTTCTTGTTTTATTTTGCTTGAAATTGTATGTGGATGTTTTTCCTAAATGTAACTGGTAGGACCGAGGGGCCGTATAAAAAATATATTTCGTATTTCTTTTACATATAATACATTTATTGATTAAACATTTATTGATTAAACATAATACATTTATTGATTAAACTGTTTCTAAGATAATTGATTTTAAAATTTAAAACATTTTTGCAATTGGAAGTGTATCTCTGTGACTAACGGTTGAGGAAATAGCCATTGGGCACTGATAGCACTGGACACCCTGTATATACTCCTAGTCATTTCTTTAGCACCCTTGACAGAAGAAATTATTCGACGGCCATCTTTTCACCACCATCGAAACAAGGAAGTGTTCGAATGGTCATCATCTTCATAAAAGTGGTATCGGAATGACCAGATGAGCCCTATCTTGCTATACCTAGTAAATATTCTTGTCAATACAGTTATATGCAATTCGGTCCGCAAGAGCACGACCGCTATTCACCGACGCTCGTGGCTGAACTAAATATAATTCAACTCTGTTCATTTGGATACCACTCGAGTAGAACGCAAAGGCGGTCACGACCATTCTTTTTTTTCTATTTTGAAGGTTGGTAAGTCATAATTTTTTTTTCACAAGAATGGGAAATCAAATATGGAAGGGGGCCAATTATAAATTTTTGTGGAGGCGGGGGAGGGATCCCAATTTATATGGGCGACTCTGATTAAAAGTTTTTGAAATGCCACCTGTCGGCTAGTTTTATGACTATAAATTATCTTAGTCTTGTGTATTTAAGATTCAGTTTAGTATGAGATAAGACTTTATTGTGAAAAGATTAGATAAAAATGCGTGAATTGTGTATTTCCCTTCAAGTTGACATTGTGATTATTGCTTATCTTTGGCTTATGTTATGTTGTCAACCTGACGGTGCAAAAAGTTATTGCAAAATATAACGTTAAAAGAACATTAATTTTATTATGCATGCTTTTCACGCGCTGTTAGGTTTATTTCAAGTTTTTTGTTTTAAGTAAATAGATACACTCCTGAAGAAAATAAATTCCAACTATGAGGTCGTTGACTTTATGTTCGATTTTGATTTAAAAGCTAGTAACATTTCTAGAAATTTTGTGTCTGGAACAGAAAATTATTTGGTGCCTTTTATTTGAATACATACTTTTATATTCCTTAATTTATATTTATTCTCATTTTATATTCACTTTATCGCTTACAATTATTTAAAAGTAATTCAACCTCAAAATATTTAATGAAAATTTTGTGAATTCAATCTTCAAACCCAAACATCTCTTCAAAATAAATAAAATCTAATATCTTGAGAATGATTCAGTTCCAGCAAATGGGGTGCTACGATGTAATCGTACTTGTTTGACCAGTTAAAATATCTATGCTTTTGAATCTATCACTTACAAAAATGACGCATAATAAATAACTTTATATCCAATCATTCATATTAGCTGAATATATAAAATTCATCAGATCCACCACTGTTGTCAACTTATATATTTAATTTAAAAATTAAGAAAAAACATAGAAATGATAGTTCAGACAAAATATTTTTCACTCAAATGTTATATGTGATACAAATAGATATTTTTACTATTTGTATCACATAGAACATCTATATAACATTTTTCTCTTACGATATACAGAGAAAATACTTTCTCTGTATATAGTATAAGAAAGTTTTTTTTTACGGAAATTTTCGAATTCGATATTTTATGCCTGAACACGTACGTCTTAACTATTTTTAGAGTGATGTCCGTTCGTCTGTCTGTCTGTCTGTGGTCGATTTCTTATGTACAGGATGGCAGCCACAAATATTAATGGATTTTCACGATACTTAATATATCCGACTTTGTTATCAAAAAATCTGATGTGGGCAGCACATGACTTTCCCTGCAGACTTATATGCACGTTATATTTATTTTAATTAAATTTAATTCACTTTTCGTTCTCATTTGGTAACTGGACTTATTTTCAAAGATGGCGTAGAGAAAATACGAAAAAACTAAAATATCTCGAGAACGGCTCGCCTTAGTGTAATGGAGTTGATCTTATTCTTTTCATCGTTAAAAATTAGGTATAAAACAAGCATTTAATGGATATATTTGAGCATACGTAGTTTTTTATTTTAGATTTTGACGATTTTTGCGGGCCATTTTGCAAAAAAAAGGCAGTTTATTGTTTTCCGAATCATACCAATATCTAATCAGCACCAGGGTGACCCACACGCGACATATCTACCGAATTTTGTGAAATTCGGCCCATTAGCTTTTCAGCTAGAGTGAATACAGGCCCGCAAAAAAAGGCGGGTACTTTTATCCCGAATCGTACCCAAAACTAATCAGCACCAGATTCGCACACAAGTGACTTACCTACCAAATTTTATGAAATTCGGTCCATTAGTTTTTTAGTTAGAGTGGATACAAAATCTGCACAGACAGATAGACACACATACACATAAACATACACACAGACGTCATGCTAAAAATAGTTTTTTCGTATTTTAGAGGTCTCGAAACGCATAGATCCGTCGAAAATTCGAGTTGCGATTTTCGGCATGCTTCCAATACTTCCCCTATACATTACCATGTATTGCAGGGAAAGTAAAAATCTAGAACTAGATAGAATTTTTTTAAATTCGATGGAAAACTTTATTTTTTAACATGGCAGCATAGCACAAAATTGGACATAATCACGAGTAAAAGGATTTATTTATGGCTCAATAATCACGAGATTTAAGGGGACGGTGGACGTTGAAATAAGCAAAAATCGGCTAAAAAGTTTTAATATATAACATTATTTTACGACCTGTGTTTTTGGGAGGTTCTTCGTTTGGGATGGACGCTGTCCCACCCGTAAGCAAAAGGTTGAATGCATTTTTTTCAAAACGGAATTTTCAAAGGTTTTACATTTTTAAAATGTTCCATGCGTCTTAATTTTTGTCTGAGATGCATGAAATTTGGCAAGAAGAGACCTCTCATACATTTTAATGAAACTGGGTATGCATTTTATAATTGGACTTTATTAAGGTAATTAAAAGTGAATAAGAACCTAATTAAATGATGAAAATTAAGTTTTAATCCAGAAAAATATTTAAAAAAAATTAACCTTCAAAGGGATTTAAAAATAAATACCCAAATTTGTTCATAATGTGTTTTTGAGTGATCATAATGTAAAATTAACCAAAAATGGGAACAAATGGCAGGCAAGGAGCATTTTCAAATTTTCGCTAAAAAAAAGTTAAATTAAAAAAAAATACAAAATTATAACAAAATTGAAAAAAAAATTAATGGTATTGTATATAGTAATGTTAAGAGGAATATTTATACAAATTTTCACGTTTCTAAGTCAATAAATAAATAAATAAAAAAATTTTCAACGTCCACCGTCCCCTTAAAAGTTTCAATCATTGTTGTAAAAAATAGCCGCGATACAATTTCTTCAATTTTCCGTGACGTCATTAGTCCCCCCTTGGGAGGCAAGTTATTCCCCCTCGGAGGTACATTATCAAGCATTTAAGTAATCGAAAGATTTTTTTTCAAGTCCTTTAAAGTTAAGGGCTACAGGCTATATTTATAATCATTTGGACACACAATACTGATTTTTCAAAAATTTTCTTCTAAAATTTGAAAAAAAAATGAATTCTGGTATGAAAAAGTCGAGTTGAGCTACACTCAGGTAATTTTTAAAAATTTCGCGTCCGTTTGAATGAAAATGACCAATGAACCAATGAAAATGACGACAATTAGTCGTCATTTTCATTGATTTAGCGTCATTTTTATCCATTTGGCGAGATTTTCGTTAATTTGGCTACATTTCAAAAAGTTGTCAAGTTGACGACATTCCGCCAAAATCGTCGCCAAAATCTCGCCAAGAGTTATGGACGGAGAAATAAGATATTCTTATACCAGATAAATGACTATTGGCGTTCAAATACAAAAGTATTACTCAAAGTATCTTTTCTCATGAATGGAACGAGCTAGATCCACGAGAATGATGTCATCCAATTTATCGCGTGGTATTACATATGAAAAGTGAACAGGTTTCTCAATAGGAAACATTTTTTTCTATTTTATATGACTGTTTGATAATTTTAAAAAAAAATGTACAATATCTCGAGAACGGTTCATGTTCGCGTTCTAAAATTTATGTCAATCGTTTTCTAATAAAAAATTACATAAGAAATGTCTATTTGCGTAACTTTATTAGTGGTTTTGATTTTTTGACGATTTTTTCAAAATTTCATTCGAAAATTTACGGGGGTTCTGAACATTCGATTGCATATAAAAACAATAGGCTTCCAGTGTTTACGGATTGTGATTTTTGTACCAAATTTGGTTCGAGTCGGTCCATTCGTTCGTCAGTTATCGTCTCTACAGACTCACTGACACACACACATACTTTCACACAGACACACATACATCACTTCAAAAGTGTTTGATTCGTGATTAGGGATGCTTGAAACGTGCTCTCCCGTCGAAAACTCGATTTCGAATTTTCGACCCCGTCACAATACTTTCCTTATACATTATGTATATAAGGAAAGTAATAATAGTAGTGACATTCCTGAGGCAACACTCATGAGATGTACAGGAGACACATATTAAATTGAAATTTGAAAATATTAATAGTTATATTTTAGAGGAATCACTTGCATTTTTGTTAATTAAAATGTAAAACCATATTTTTTTATTCATATACAAAAACTAATCTAGTTTGAAAGCACAAAAAGGAACTTCCTTAAGTGTGGTGTTTTGAGTTGGGACATGCGAATTTAATACTTGAAAACTAAAAATAACAGAAAATAGCTAATATTTTTAAAACATAAATACTTGAATGAGTACATTTTATTAATTATAAACTAATGTACCAATATAATCTAATGTACCGAAGTATGAAAAAAATAATTTAATGAGCATGAAATATGGGTTCAAGAATTGGAACATCAAACAGGCGTTCAGTTTGAAAATCACACTAATAGAGAAAATATTGGGATGGCGTAGAAACTGCACTTGGCATCCATGAAAGGTATTTTAACTCAAAATAGTTATGATTGCAATATGGTAGTTAACCCCAATTCTGTGTTACCTTATATGTTGATAATATTTGGGTAAGGTTGGATGAAAATTACCTGGTCTTTTTTGTTAGAAATGGCCCGCAAATATCAATGGAATCTATAGTATCTTGCATAATAAAAGAAAATGTGTATGCATTTATGCGTAAAAAAATGTGTATGCATGTATGGAAACGATAAGAGCTTTGTAGAAACAAATTTCGGATCTAGAAACTTACCTAACATTTTTATCGCGTATTATGTATATCTATATTTTATAGTTCAGAAGGTATTTTGAGTGAAAGTAAGCAAAGCGAAGCGAAAACTCGCTTCGACAAAAACTTTTTTTTCCTTTGAAAAAATTAGGTAAAAGTATTGAAACATTGAAATAAGTTTATATACTCATAAATGGTACCTGACAAAGCAAATATAAATAAAAAATATAAATTATTTATATTTTTATCAAGTGCCCAAATATGTATAGCCGTCCAAAGTTTTTAAACTTTTCATAACGCTCCTAGATTTAGCCTGATACCCGCCTTTACACGTTGGGCAAGTCAAGTACTGTCTACATCAAAATTCTTATTTTTTTTTTCGCAATTAATTTGTGCAATTAAACTCAGACTAAAGGAAGAAATAAAAAAAAAAGTACGGTCTACAGGGAGGGTTACGTGCTACCCACCTCACATATTTCTCTTAGTTTTAATTTACCCTTTGAACCGCAACCAATTAACGTAGCCACCAATGGTTACGGTCAGGTCCAATTAGTGTACAGCGTATCCTTGTTCCTGATTTTTACAAAAAAGGTGAGGTTTACGGGGAATTTCCTTGCGAAGCGGGTATTGTATTATTTTGACGTTAAGAATAATTCAAATATAAAACCGTTACCCGTAAAAAAGAAAAAATTCATGTGGCCAAGACGTGAGTTTCCCTCCAACTTATAAGTCTAGTCTTAGTTCCAGGGAAACTCACGTCTATATATATATATATATTATATATATATTATATTATATATATATATATATATATATATATATATATTATATTATATATATATATATATATATATATATATATTATATTATATATATATATATATTATATTATATATATATATATATATATATATATATTATATATATATATATATATATATATATAAATATAAATTATTAAATCCAAAGTTAGAATGTATGTAGTAACTCATAATACACTATTCCAAAATTTTCTACAAATACAAAGAAATAAAAGAAATTAAGACAAAAAGAGGAAATAATAAAGCATAATGCAAGTCATAAGGACAAAGACAATCAACAAATTTCAAAAATGAGGAATGCAAATAAGAAAACAAAAAAATTAAGCAAAAAAGCTTGCACATGGAG